>JZKD02S0802592.1:101530-113916 GCA_000966675.3 Picea glauca | reverse complement strand
CCTCACCCCCACATACTGAAGGTGACCATTCCTCTCATTCCCATACCTTGCAGAACCATCACTTTCAACATGACCTATGCCTTCCACAGGTGGATGTGACCAAATTTGATGGCTCGAACCCCACTTGTTGGGTAACCCAAATGGAACATTACTTCTCCTTATGTATCATTACATATGACTTGGAAAAACTCCGATATGGTGTTCTCCATCTAGATCAAGAACATTGGCAATGGTGGCAATGGAGAAAAAATTCTCATCAAGGGTATATTGCTTGGAAACAATTTGTGGCAGAGCTTTATGAACACTTTGACACTAACACCAACCATTTGGGTTGTTTGAAAAATATGAAACAATTATGAAGAATGGAAGACTTTATAGCTTCCTTTGAGCACTTGGATTTTATAACATAGGGCATGTCTGATGCCTTTTTCCAAGAGTTTTTTATCAGCGGCCTCAGGGATGAAATTTGGGCCCATGTCCTCATGTCTTGGCCTGAGAGTTGGGTGGAGGATACCAAAAGAGATAAATAAGCACAACAGGTTGTATCTTCTCAAAACCGCAAACCCTCCTTCATCCCCCACCCTAAACCAATAAATCCCACTACTCCCTCTGCTCCACTAAATATCCAAAAATTGACCCGGGATGAAATGGTTGAATGCCAAATCAAAGGCCTTCATTACAACTATGATGACAAATATTTCCCAGGCCACAAGTGTAAAGAACAAAATATTTTTATGGCCATCTCCGAGGATATTTTGGAAGAAGATGAAAAAAAACCCTCTATGTCTGAATCATCTGAATTCACTGACATAACCCCTCCCTCGGACCCTCCCGAAGTAGAACCAGTCATTTTCGTCAATTCTCTCAATGGCTTCTCCACTCCCCAAACCCTCAAGCTAATCGGTTACATCAAGCATCAGAAGGTCATCATTTTGGTTGATAGTGGTAGCACCCATAATTTTATTCATCGTCGCATTTCCCATGAAAATCATTGCTACATCCATGCCATCAATAATTTCCAAATCATGATTTCCAATGGTGGTTCCATGAAATGTGGAGGGCGTTGTGAAAATGTGTATCTCCAAATTGGTGACTACCCCCTGAAATCCCATATGTTTACTATCGACATGGGAGGTTGTGACATTGTGCTAGGTGTAGACTAGCTAAGGACTTTGGATCCCATTCTCATGGATTTTAAATACTTAACCATGCAATTTGACCATGAGGGCCACCAATATAAGTTCCAAGGCATCACCACCGGTTCACCTGAGATCATTAATTCCCATCTCATGGAAAAGATGCTCAAAAAGGGTCATTCTAGTGTTATCGCCCAACTCCATGCCATACAAGCAACAGAGACACCCTCGGTACCGCAAGACCTCCAAGCCATCATTTCTAAACATCAATTCGTCTTTTCCACTCTCCAAGGCCTCCCTCCTTCCCATGGTGTTCATGATCATTCCATTCCCCTTGTACCAGGAATCCTTCCTCCCAGTATTCATCTGTATCGTCACCCCTTTTCCCCAAAAAATGAAATTGAGAAAATGGTCGAGGAACTCCTTAATGCAGGCATTATCCGCCCTAGTTTGAGCCCCTATTTGTCTCTTGTGGTCATGGTCCTAATGAAAGAGGTTGTTGGTGAATGTGTCCTCACTTCCGTGTCCTCAACAAACTTACCATCAAAGACAAATTCCCCATTCCTATAATTGATGACCTCTTGGATGAATTGAGTAGCGCCCAATTCTTCACTAAACTGGATCTTCGTTCAGGCTACCACCAAATATGTATGAAAGAGGCAGATATTCCCAATAATGCCTTTACAACTCAAGAGGGCCACTATGAGTTTTTCATCATCCCCTTTGGCTTGCGTAATGCCCCCTCCACCTTCCAAAGCCTCATGAATCATGTCTTTTGTCCTTTTATCCACCATTTTGTCTTAGTTTTCTTTTATGCTATCCTCATCTACAGAAAAACCTGGACAGACCATCTTGCTCATGTAGATCGATTTCTCCATCTACTCTCTCAACACCAATTTTTCCTGAAACAGTCTAAATGTGATTTTGGCGCCTTAGAAGTAGAATACTTGGATCATCTGGTTGGAAAAGATGGCGTCAGGGTGGATCCTAAAACTATTGAAACTATGCAAGACCGGCCTCACCCAAAGACTCTTAAGAGTTTGCATGGATTTCTAGGCTTAACAGGGTATTATCGCAAGTTTGTTAAGAATTATGGGAAGATTGTAGCACCTCTCACTTCTCTCCTCAAAAAGAACTCTTTCACTTGGACTAGAACCACTTCTCAAGATTTTCAAACCTTGAAGATGTCCATGTGCACCACTCCAATCCTCGCCCTTTCTGATTTCAAAAAGACCTTTGTGTTGGAATGTGATGCCTCAGGGAAAGGAATTGGTATTGTCCTTATGCAAGAGGGTCGACCTTTGGCCTTTACCAGCAAGAAACTATCTGAAACAAATCTAGGCAAATCCATCTATGAAAAGGAAATGTTGGCTATTCTGCATGTTGTGGATCTGTGGCATACTTATCTATTGGGGAAACGGTTCCAAATTAAGACAGAACATCAAAGCCTCAGGTACTTTCTGCAACAACGCATTTCCTCCCCAGAACAACAAAAATGGGTGAGTAAACTCTTTGGATATGATTATGAGATCATTTATAAGAAAGGCAAAGACAATGTGGTTGTGGATGTACTTTCTCGAAAATATGAAGATGAAGGATCCCTTTTTTCTCTTTCATTCATTGTACCACATTGGTTGCAAGCCATTCACCAGGAATGGCTACAAGATCCCAAAAGTTCGCAGTTGATCCAACAATTGCATTCCAATGCTCCATCTTCTTTAGGGTACTCTTGGCTCCATGAGGAAATTCGATACAAAGAAAGTTTGTATTTAAGTAAACAATAAAAGCTTAAATCCAATGTGCTTTCTAAGATTCATGCTACACCCACAACAGGGCACTTTGGGTTCACCAAAACCTATGACAGGGTCAAACGTTCCTTTTGTGGGATGGTATGAAACAGTACATTCGTAATTTTGTAGTTGAATGTGCATCTTTCAACGCAATAAGAGAGAAATAGTCAAATTGTCAGGCACACTACAACCACTCCCAATTCCACTTGCCATTTGGAAGGGTATCTCTATGGATTTTATTATCGGCTTACCCAAATCGGGAAATAAATCCATCATCATGGTGGTTGTTGATCGCCATTCCAAGTATGCTCATTTCTATGCCATTCAACACTAGTTTATAGCATCGATTGTCTCTCAAATATTCATGGATGAGGTCTTCAAGCTTCATGGCATACCGCACTCTATTGTTTCTGATCGTGACCCAACTTTCACAATTAATTTTTGGCAAGAACTATTCAAGATACAAGGCACATAATTGCATCTCAACGCATCTTATCATTTTATGGTCCTTATACCATGCTCAAGAGTGTGGGCCAAGTTGCCTATTAGTTATCTTTGCCCAGCCATTCGAAGCTACATCCTATTATTCATGTTTCATGCTTAAAGAAGGTGATTGGAGCTAAGTGCCAAATTCAAACCAACCTTCGAGAGTTAGCTGAAGAAGGATCCATTTGGATACAACCAAAAGTAGTTTTGGACCAGCATGAGCATCGCCTATGTTAGAGGACCATCAAGGAAGTGCTAGTCCAGTGGAAAGATACAACTCCAGCAGACGTCACTTGGGAACCAACTACCATTCTGCAGCAATTTCCTCATCTCAAGCCTTGAGGACAAGGTTGTTTTTAAGGGGGCGGACATGTTAGGGTCCTAAATAGCACATAGGTAGAACAATATATTTGGATGTAATAAAGGTCAATATTAATAAGGCCTTTCAATAAAATAGAATAAGGCGGATGTAAGAAAACCTAATAGAAGCTTCCGCTTCTAGAAGGATCTTCCTCTAGATGCTTCTTTTTAGTATAAATAAGAGTGGAGGGTATGAGAAACCTATCTTGGATATTATTGTAATAGATATCTACTCAACTGGAGGTTTCCCCCTCGAAGAGCCCCATGAACATTGCTTTCAGATTCAAAGTGTTATTTCTGTTATTATTCTTATACCATTTCAATGTTATTGCGGTGAATGTTCTGGTTATATTGTTGTTATTATGCAATTACTAGCATTTTATTTATGTTTTGCATACATTTTATATCTATTATATTATATGCCCCCTGGTAGCATCTCTGTCCTAGAAATATTCCATGCTGTATTTGGTAAGCATTGTAAAAGGTTTTTTCCAACTGCTTTACTTTTTGAAAACTATTGTGAAGAATTTGGATCTCATATTTGACAGCCACTTATTAGTTCTTCTAGTAGTGAAAATAAAAGGGATTTTTCCATTGAGGTAGTGGAGGAATATTTAGTTACATATGAGTCTTCTTCTGATCCTTTTATTCAAAAAGATGATGTTGAGAATTACATTAATGATTAAATTGATGATAACAAGGATTTTGATACATCTTGCATTATTCTAGGTGACTCAGTTAGTCGTTGTTACGATACATCTGTTGTTCTATGTTCTCATAAATATTTGATTAACTATGAGGAAAGCGATGTTGAAGGCCACGATCAAGTTTTTCCCCTTCCTTCTAAAATTGTTGAGCAACAAGAAATATATAAGTCTGAAGATGACATTCTAGAGCTAGAACGAGGAAAAACCAACAATGCAGAAGACATACCCATTCACTTCAAAAAACAATATGAGAAATATCAAGAGTATTTTTCTACCCTTTATGGTTATGAATCACATGAATTTCATGAGCCATTTCAATGAGGACAGGAGAAACTCATTCTTGTTTATAATGCATATCTTACACAACAACAATTTTGTCCTCTCAACGAGTTGGAGGATTTTCATGAGTTTCAAGATCCAATAGCGAGGTGGATGGATTCTTATTTTTCCAAAATCCCAAAGGTTGAAAGTTTTAGCATGATCATCATTTGCAACTGTAAGTACCATATGCCAGCCAACTTTTTGTCGCATTTGATATATCCTCTTTGAATTATTCTAAACAGTGGCATGCACAAAGTTATAGTTCTTAGTCAAATGTTTTATTGGTTTCATTGGAACTAGAATTACACATGATTGAGTTGGTTTTCAGCTTAAGAGAGTAGGTAGTAGGAGAATAATCTCATAGTTTGAGCATTTTTAATTTTTAGTTCGCATATTGTTTTTCAGTGTGCTGGTTTTCAACAACTTGTTTGAATAAGAGACTCCATATCCCAACAAAGGCATTGGGGTTTAGCTGCAGTTTCAAGTTTTAGTAAAGACTCCATAGCCCAAGAAAGGCATCGGGGTTAGCTTCAATGTTAATTTTTAGAGATACATGGCTAGAAGACATAACATAAGTAAGAAAAGGGAGGTGAGGGGCAAGTTATTAAATTGAAAGGCATCGATCTGTTTCCCTTATCACCTCGCAGGGAAGTTTTATCCCCGATTGGATCCAATGTTGTAACCTAGGTCTGCACCTTTTCCTCTCCTCTCTCATTTCCCTATGCCTTCGTCATATTTTTCTCTTCTAGTGGATAAATTTGGTTTCCCATCTGTTTAATGACCTAGTTTTCCTTATTGGATTGCTTGACTGATTGTTTGGGCTGAATTATTTTTGTTTTCCTTGAAAGATAATTGCATGTCTGATTTGAGTTTGAAATACTTGTCATCATGTTTTCGACTAATTGAGCATGAAAGAGGCTCACCAAGCCTTTCTTGTGTGCAAGAGACATCCAGGTCTTCCAACATCTTTGTAAGCTCAGTAAGCTCTTGCATAGTTGACAACGAATCAGAGTAGGCCATGTCAGGATTGAAATATAAGCAAGCAAACGAGTTCAATTTTCAGCCATCAGATTAAGCAATATTAAGTCATGAATGTCACATTTCATTGGAGAGAGATCAATGGTGGGGAGGCATTGCAGGGATCAAGAAGAAAATTAAAGTTTCTTCAAGTTGTAAGACCACAATTGCTCAGGATCGTTGATATTTATATATCAATAGATCAATGGTGCATATTGATCCTGCTACGAATGAGCATTTTCTCATTGTGGGGATCGAGAAGGAAATTAAAGATAGAGGGAGTTGAGTCTTCGCAATCACTTGTGGCCATTGATCTTCAAGAAAGGGACACGTGTCAGGTGATCTCATACTCCGAGAGGAAACAAGTAGAGTTGAGTGAGTAAAGGAATTATGAATCTCGAACTCTCAAAGAAATTGCAAACTGTCCAAATCTAGAGGCCACGTGGAGTAAGATCTTTCACTTCGGAGATACGACACTTCAGAGGATTGTAAGAGCTATGCATTGAAAACTCTCAAAGTCGGAACACCCAAAGTCCCAAAGTGAATATGGATTGTCCATCAATGAGGACAAGTGGAGGCATATCATTCACTTCAGATACTTGGCACTTTGTAAGGTTTGCGAAGCATTGGACCAAGAATTACCCGAAGTCTCAAAGTGAATCTTCGTCGTCCATCAACGAGGACATGTGGAGGTAGCTCTCCCACTTCAGATATACCTCACTTCGGAGGATAGTGCGAGAAAGTAGAAGAAAAATACTGAATCTCGAACTCTCAAGGTGAATCTTGGTCATCCAAATATAGAGGTCGTATGGAGGCATATCTCTCACTTCAAGAATACGACACTCGAGAGGATTGTAAGAACTATGCATTGAAAACTCTCGAAGCGTAAACAACCGAAGTAATTGTGGACCGTTGATCTCAAATCAATAAGAACCATTGATTTTTGCAGCAGGTAAGAAAGAAATATTAGTCGAAGTAATGAGAGACTTCCATGTCACTCCGGGCCCATACTACTATGAGAGTTATACAAAATTTTCATCTAAATTGGAAGCATCGCTAAATTAGATAGGGGAGTTCTAATATGGCAGACGGATAGAACTTTAGTAGGGGCGCTAAAGTAGCAGGGCCACCCATGATTGTGACAATATCAACCGCCACTTATGGGGATGAAAAATGCTCGAACATTAATTTTCTAGAGTGGTTCCACAATTAAAACCATGGTATAGGTTATGAGGTACGTGGCAGCTTGTGGTGGATTGTGGGGGTCAAAGCGGTGTGGAACCAAACCACCCTCAACAACTTATGCAATCACATGCTTATATGACATCATATCACCACGTCACTCTGGGAGATTTTCACGTTGCACATCTATTTGTCTCGAGTGGCCTCCAATAGCGTGTGTGCACACCATGATCAAGAAAGAACTCAGCTTTATCACTTCAAATCAGTTTCTTATACAATTGCAGTTCATCCAGTGCATCAGTTATGTCTCAGAGAGAGTAAAAGTTTTTAGTTAATCAATTCTAGAACCATTTTAGATTAAATTAATAATTGGTCTTCTATGTGTGATAAGAAACACTATTTTTTAGTAAGTCAAGTGCGAAGTATACATTGTTGTACTCCAGTAGTGTTTTAATCAAGTTAATTAGTCGTTCTACAATTGTTAATGTAGAGTTAATCAAGTTAATTAGTCATTCTACAATTGTTAATGTAGAGTTAAGTCTCAGTCCCAGATGGATGAGAGCCTCTGCAACTCTGAAAAATATGCATTTTCTATATCCTTTGGGGGTTGGGAGGTTTTGGAACGAAAGTAGAAGTAATAGAAGGATTGGACCTCCTAAGTTAATTGTAAAGTTTTCTACCTAGTGAATATATGTTGATGACATTTGTGTTCTCTTACTAAAATCTTTATGTGTTGATTCTTATCTTAAATGAAGATTTTGTAATGTCTGCATGTACATTTCCTTATTATGATAGTTATTGTTTTACTTTATCTTTTGTTGATTATGCAACTTGTTATACAACTATTGTTCAATGAAAGATCGACTATTTTGCATCCTATTGAGTGATTTGCATCTAGATGTTTGTATAAGTCTTAAGATATTATTTTGGGTTTTAGTTTTCACATTGCATTATTTGTTGTTGTTTTCTGTGTTTGTCTTTTCATACCCCCAATTGTCATTTAATAGCCATATCATTAGCAAAGGAGAACTTACTTTTACAGTGTGTGGCCTATCCTACGAGCACCATCATTAAACTGTCCTTAAGCTTACCAACAAAACCACCTTATTAAGGAATAATCATTCCAAAACTTGAGGTGGCCTAGATTTTCCCTTTCAGATGCAGAAGACCTTAGGACCAACAATATCAACACTTTTTACATCATAATCTTTATTGTTATTAATATCAATAAAAACTTTGTTTTTACCAAAGATGCTTTCTAGGTTTTATTCCTAACTTACTTGGAAGTGCCTGTGGTTTCTGTTGTGCCTTGTTAGGCTGGCGCTCGAGCTCCAGTATGACATCTCCCAGATCTATCTGGGCAACCCTTATCCCACGACTGCCTTCAATATATAAATTGCAATGTACATTGAGACATCTGTTGGTGACTATATTCAGTGTATCCAATGCACCTTCCCACGCACAGTTAAATTTTTTAGTTGCAATGTAGAGTAGAATATCTGTTGGTTTCCATATTCAATGTATCCCACGCACAGTATATGTTTTAATTTCAATTGTAATAAACGTTTCAGTCGCACCTTTAAACAATATCGAGTATTCAAAGCATATTGGATTTTTTAGAATTTATATTTCCCAACAGTCGTTCTAGTTTTAGAACATATTTTTTCATTCAATTTTGTGAGAACTCTCACTGTAGTAATTCAGTGATAAAAAAATGTTATAACTGTAGATTTGGGTGGTTATTTTATATAATTATATTTGATTGTTTTATGTTGAATCCCAATAAAGTAGAGTATTGTGTTTTGTTTCATTTGTATATTTTTTTTAGCTGTTAAAAGAGTTGTTTTGTGTGTCATTTGTGCTTGTGCTTTGACAATAAATGAAAAATGTAATCTTTGACATATTTTTATTTTTCCTTTCTTTTTTGGTGCAGCATCTAAATAGTTATCTTTTTTCAAACATATCCATAGATATTATATTAATGGACTTGGTTTTTTCTAAGGGGCCTCAGCAGTTAATTTTTCGTCTTTATATTATATTAATGGACTTGGTTTTTTCTAAGGGGCCTCAGCAGTTAATTTTTCGTCTTTATGTTTTTGTTGGTCTTTCCCATATCATTCACTCCTTTTTCTCATCTTCCTATGTCATTGTCTCTTGTCTCTTTCTTTTGTAGTTCGCTTATCTTATATATAATCATAAGTTAAGTATCATCATTTAAGGATGAGAAGTATAATTCCGAGAACTCTAGAAATTTTCTTCATCCACTTCTTTTTATTTTGATCCTCCCCTCTGAGAGTAAGGGGAAAGTTATTTTTATTTTGATCCTCCCTCAGAGCAACGGGAAAGGGCATGACCAAAATCATGGAAAATTATACAATGAAAATCTAAATTATAATCATTGAGAATTTGGTTCCACCAAATATTGTCTATGTTTGAAATCATTTCTTCTAAAAATTCTTTGCTCGTTTATATGCACGTAAACTTCAGTATATGACAGTGTTGTCTTGCCTGGAAGAGAACCATTGCATTGTAAATGTTCTAAATGATTGTTAGGACTCTAAAGAACATCGTCTTCATAGAGAAAAACTGGGAAGTTTTCTGTTACTGAACTAAGATTAATACTATGAAATCTTATTATTTAAAATGCAGGCCTTGTTCAATTAAATATGGCTTTTGTTGTGACCTAAAATTATATTTGGTGGTTAGTATATACATTATATTTTCATCCTACATATTTCGCAATTTTTTGATAATGCAAACAAAATTTTCTATACATTTTATCTTCAATTATAATTATAAACTGCTTGAAATGAACTTTTGTAATTGTGACAAAATGGTGAGAAGGCACTCTTCAGATCACACATACAATTGCTTCACAATATACTTGTACGGGCTGCAATGTAACACCTTTTGTACTCTATGTTATGTTGATTCTCAACAAAATACATTACAGTCAAATAAGTCTGCATCTGATGATAAATCAAAACCCCATGGATCATATACAAGAGGCATAATCAGTTGGAATGTATTGCCAATTTGTAATTGCATACCATATGTAAGGTACAGATCAACCCATATTTTGAACTGTAAAAGAATTGCGGGTGAGTAATACATCTTGCCTACATGATTGAAGAGATGTAGATAACTACACCACTCCACTAATGATACAAAAACCATTCAAGCTTACAATTGCTTTAAATATCAATATCCATTTTTATCTTGTATGTCCAGAATTCAACATTCCCAATTCCATATAATTCCATATAGATATGTCACTCCTCTACAAACAACAACATTCAGTTGCATTTGCCCACAAAACATATGCTGGCAAGGACATCTATATAGAACGGCAAGGATCAGCAATGATACGACAATCCCAACATCATTCAATTTACCTTTGTCATCTAGCGTCCCCTTTCTTTAATTATCATCCATAATATCGACATCGTTTAAATCTAAAAGTCCATTGGTCTTTGCCATTTCCATTTTTAAGTGGAAGACGAGTCACTTAGACTAAATAGGAAAATAGAATTCGGTTAAAAACCAGACTCAAAAAGACTTTAAATCGTGACTTTTCATACAAGGATGCAGTCATAGAATCACATGAATGGTCAATCAATATGTTCGGCAATTTCTCCAATGTTTTGTATGCAGTAAGTCTCGTATCTAGGATTTTGAATATTTGTCCATGAATCTTTTGACAAATAATACCGTTACAAATGCGATGGATAGTTCTGGATATCTTCATTTAAAAAATACATGTATTCACAATTTGAAGGCTTGCAACAATATCCACATTTGAATACCCTTCAAACTTGTGCATTTAATGACATGACAAATAAAATGAAAGGCCTATCCAAATAGCAAGCCCTCTTGAAATTTTCAATATCGCAACAATGAATTTCTCTTATACCATACTCACCTTGTGATATAGCAATTCAAGGTGAAGGATGGCTGGCAAACTCCACTTGCACGTCATTCTTCAATATACTTTAAAGGCAATGAAAATTAATTGTTTTCCATTTATGAGAGAATGCACAACAACTTATGTCTTTGAATCATGAATGATACAGAGAAACAAGTCCAAGGTACGGCCTTTAATATCATAAAATGAACTTACACAAATTGGTGGTCCACTATCGAAGTAGAGGACACTTACCTTCAATCAATAGTATGCCTAAGAATCCTTTCTACGACGAATCTAGTTAAATTTGAGTAATTTTACAAGAGCAAATGGCTACTGTCACATTAAAATTTGGCTCCTATCTAGTGTACATGAGTCAAAATTGTGTTGGCTTCCCCATGTTATTTTAGAAGCAATCTGAAAACCAATTTGGACTTTGTTACAACGATTGTTTTTTTCCCTTACCTTGTCCACCATTGCTAATTCTCCTATGTTTTTGTCCTCTACGAGGTCAATATTGGTCATAGTCATAGTCATCATCATCATCATCATCTTCATTTTCATTTTCATTGGAAACAACTTTATTAACTCTACTTGTAGAAGAAACAAGTTTTGTGAGAGTTCTTGTAGGTACATGACCATTCATTTGAGTATCTGTAATACCATATACCATCCACATGTGCAGCTCTATGACTAGCTCACTTCTTGGATATATTAGCTATATAAGCATAGTAGTCTAGAAAAAGTTTGGAAAGATGAAAAATGGTCCCTATCCCTTTATATTAACCACTTTTATAAAGTGAGACATGCCTTGAGAACCACCATTAATAAGTATTAATTTTATTACATTAATACATAATATATAATAATAACATTCAATTAATGTTACAAATTAATATTAATGAATTAATGTATATAAATTAATTGTGTATTAATATATTAATGAAATGTATAAATTAAAGTATTGATTTACATAGTGTGTAATGTAACATTGTAATTGATTGATTGATATATTAATAATGTAACATATTACATTAAGTAATACATTGATACATTATTAATTAATACATTCTTAAAATATTGATACACTAATAAAGTTAATACANAATTGATTGATTAATACATTAATAATGTAACATATTACATTAAGTAATACATTGATACATTATTAATTAATACATTCCTAAAATATTGATACACTAATAAAGTTAATACATAAATAAAGTATAAATATATTAATAAAATAATAATACATTCACCTTAATGTATTTAGTAATACAATACTACATTACTATAATGTATAAATAAAAGTACTAATACATTAGTATCTTAATATATAATACATTAATATATTAATGTATAATACATTAATAAAGCACTAATAGATTGACATTAATTTATTTATTAAAATATTAATACATTAATAATGTAAATAATTAATTAATTGATACATTAAATACATTATTGACTAATACATTGTTAA
>JZKD02S0802592.1:37045-63541 GCA_000966675.3 Picea glauca | reverse complement strand
ACTTCATAACTCTCCGTTAACCAAAGTACCGCCATTTTTTCCTTGTTAACTATACCACAAAACATATATTTAAGTTTGAATGTTATGCCAATGGAAAAGGGGGTCGGGCCGGAGCTTAGCCCCGACCCATGGACGTATTACATCGCATATGACCCAACATATATGCATTAGCCCAAATGTTTTGGCGCGCGCATTTCATTATGTTACATTCTATTGCAATGCATTGCATTGCAATGTATTTCATATATATATATATATATATATATATTGTGTTGGCGCGGTGTTTGAAACCATGACCCATGGTTATGTAAATGTGTGTTAAATGTTGGCGCGGGAACCAAATGTAAGTTGCATGGTTTCAAACGGTTTAACCACCTTTTTGCCCAGCGCGAGGTCACATGGCCATATGCCCAGGTGCCGAGGTAGTTAGGGGCTGGAGGTGCCTTAACCATCCTACAATTTGTACTGTTGGCGCGGTTGCACCCGTTGCTGGGTTTTTACGCTTAAAAGAGCATGTGATCCAGGTTCACTCAATGGGGGTGTGAATTGTAGAACCAGAGACAACAAGCTTGGAGAAAGAGACTTCCAGGAGGCCTATCTTTCTCATTTTTCGACCATTTTAGGTGCCGAAAGAGCCCAGACAGGGGTTTTGGGACACTGGGAAGCCATTGGAGCAGTCGGTTTTTCAATTTGAGCATTGTAAGACATGTTTTTGACCATTTTTTGAGAAATTAATAATAATGATCCATTGGAAGCTGGACCAGGAGATGTAGCCCAGAAGAGGGGTGAACTCATTTATCAATTGTTGTGCACATGTGTTTATGTTCAATTTTTATGCTATTGTCTATGTGTATTTTGCATAGGTAATCCTTAATTTATGTGTTGCAAATTGATCATGTTTCTTTAAACACATAACATTTCACTTGCAATAATTATTCAAGTTTTTCAAGTCTTCTTCATTTTTAGATCAGGTATGTTCCTTTCATTCATCATTAATCTTTCCATTTGCTATAGTAATCTATTCTGCCTCTCAACAACTCCATTTTGTTGTGGAGTCCTTGGAATTGTGTACTCTCTTTTGATCCCATGTTTATCACATAACTCTTTGAAGTTCCATGAACTAAACTATCCTCCTCTATGATATCTTACTACCTTTAATATTTTTCCTATTTGATTCTCAGTCAGAGCCTTAAACACTTTGAATTTTTCAAATGCTTTAGATTTTTCCTTCAAAAAGGGAACCCATGTTAGTCTAGAATAATCATCAATAATCAACATAAAATAATTTTCTTTTCATATACCTTCTTTCCTTGATGGTCCACATAAATCCATATGTACTAACTGGAGAGGTTTTTCTGTTGAAGGAAATTTTTTAGATTTGAACTGAGTGCAAGTAAGATTTCCTATCTAGCAGGGTTTACAAACAGATTCGTATGGCTTTGATATATTCAGAATATATTTTACTGCCCCATTGTTTCTGAGCTTGATTATATGATCAAAATTTAGGTGTCCAAGTCTCCTATGCGACAACCAACTTTAATCATACTTTCTTAAGTGGCATTCTTCTTTTTCTTCTTTTAACACATAGACATTGTTTTTTGTTCTTATCCCTTTTGCAACTAGCTGTCCTGAATTCATAGATTTTATTCGACAGTCTTTAGAGGTAAAAATGACTTCACATCCTCGGTCATAGAATTGATTGACACTAAGAAGATTATGTTTTAGGGATTCTACAAACAACACATCTTGAGCTTTCCCTTTGCCATTACTCAAACTTACCATTCCTTTACCTTTTATTTTTCCTGGTGCATCATTTCCAAAAGTTACATTCCTTGATTTTCTTTCACTTAGAGTTAGAAACTTACTTTTGTCTCCAGTCATATGTTTGGAACATCCGTTGTCAATATACAAGGGATTCTTTTGTCTTTGGGATGATAACACTAGTCCACACTTGTCATATGATTTCTTCTTCTAAACCTTGACATTTTCAGCAGTGGGGATCAAATCTGGATTTTAATTCCTTAAGCGACAGTCTACAACTTTATGTCCATAATTATGATAGTTGTAACATTTTGGTTCACTGAATAACATATCATAACAATTGTTATGCTCATAATTGTTGTTTTGTTTCACCCGTGTCCTTCTCCCAGTCATCACATGATTTATAGTCTGTGATTGTTTGTTTCTTGGTTGTCTCAATCTTTCTGGTGGCAGATAATTATTCCTTGAAAAACTTGATTTCTCATATCTAAATATTAAAGAACAATTTATAGCTTTGTGACCAAAGTTAGAGAAGAAAAAAAAATAACCATAGAAAAAATCTGTGTACCTTGAAAAAGTTTCTCTTCTTTGAGGAGGTCAATTTCTTTCATGCCAATAATCTCTCTGATCTACAGATTTGGTTCTAGCACTTTTTCTTTCATTCCTTCTTGATGGATGATTTTATTTCTTTGTTTCTGCAGAGTGACTGTTGTCAATGTTTGAGGATTTGACAAACTTGATAAGTTTTGTATTACTTGGATGATCACTACTTGATCTTTCTTCATACTCCAATCCATCTTTCAACTTTGGGTTTCTTTGTTGATTTAGAATGGAGGTTAATCCTTCTGAGGCTTTAATACTTGGTATATTTTGGTGATACAATCCCTTAAACTTCTCCATTTCTTTTCTGGTTTTTACTATCGCTTCTTATAAGGCCTCACACCTCGCTTTATTCTCTAAAAACTGTTGTTTCAGTATGTATTCTATTTACTTTTCCTCTTCTAGTTCCACTTTCAGCAGGGAAAAATCTTCATCAAGTTGTTTACTGTCTTTCTCGAACTGTATCAACAATTATTTTTCCTTTCTGTTCTTAATTCTGAGTCTGTCAATCTCTTCTAGTGCACTGATCAGTTCTCCTTCCATATCAACCACAACTTCTTCATCATTATCATCATTGTCTATTCTTTTATTATCATAATACTCTTTGTCCATAAGGATGAAGTCATTTACCTTATCTTCACATGAAGAGTCACTATCAGTGTTTTCTGAGGAATTGTCATTATTTGCATACAAACTTTTCTTCTTACTATATGTCTTGAATTTGTACTTCTTTTCATCATCAGAGTTCTGGTCCTTTTTCTGATGGGGACACTTAGATGGAAAATGACTTATCTTACCATAGTTAAAGAATTTGAAGGGAAACTTGCCTTGATATTTTCCTGATCCTTTCTTTAACCTTCTCACAAATTTTGCCTCAATATCATCTAATTCTAAATCAGTATTCTTGTCTTCTTTAAACGATGCTTCTCTAGTAATGGATTTATCTTTGCTAATTCTAATTTCATATGTAGTTAAAGTTCTTAGAAGTTGATCAATGGACAGAGTTTTAATATCATTTAGTTCTTCTATTGCATAGACTTTTGGGTTAAATTTATCAAGAAGAGATCTCAAAATCTTCTGAATTAAGAGTTATTCTTCAAACTTCTCACCAAGACCCTTCATGGCATTCACAAGTTCTTCAACTCTTAAAAAATACTTGCTAACTATTTCATCTTCATTCATCTTTAGTTGTTCAAAATTCAACCTAAATGTTTGAAGTTTGGCATCTTTTACTTTCTCATTTCCTTCATAGCTACTAATAAGTTTACCCCACATTTCTTTGGCAGTTTGAAGATGCATCACCTTTACAAACTTGGCTTCTGCAAGTGCATTCAAGATAACATTCATTCGCTTAGCATTAAAGATAACTTCTAACTTATCATCCTTGGAAGCTAGCACAATAGGCTTTATGTATCTAGTCTCTACTACATCCCAAACATCAACACCTAAGTCCATTAGGTATGTTCTCATTCTAACCTTCCAAAAGGAAAAATTTGTTCCATCAAATAGAGGAGGCTTACTAGATGAAGTCCCTTCATGACTTGTCATGTTTAAGCTTACAGATCTACCTTTAAATAAAAGGAACCCACTCTGATACCAATTTTTGAAATTACTAAGACAACTGAGAGGGGGGGTGAATCAGTTGTCACTGTGCTTAAACAATATTAATTCAATTAAACCATTTTTAATTTTTCATCAAGTGACCATCAATTTTATACATCATATGAACACTAGAAATAATGAGCATCAATCACACATAAGATATACACAAGGACATATTTTCAAGAGGAAACCCATAAAGGGAGAAAACCTCTTCTTCTTCGAAATGATGGGCAGTCTTTTAAGTTTTGTACATCATCCATGTTTGAGCACCAACTCAAAGTGAGGCTACTACCTCTGTTTTACAAGGTCCAACTTGTTTGAGAGCACCAACTCTCTAGTTTCTCTAGTACCCACTAGAAGGAAGCAACAAATCTCTGAGTGTTCTAGCAGTGACTGGATGGAAGCACCTACTTCCACTTCTACAACCACCAACTTTCATATAGAAAACTTTGTGTTTTCCCAAGAACCACCCTGCCACCTTTTTTTTCTATCCACAACTAGATGGAAGCTACAACTCCCAATATTCAAGTACCAAATCAAATATCAGAGGACTACAGGCCTCCCTAGCACCACCTTACCTCCCTGGTTATGAATAAGTGATTGAAAAACAAACAATACAGATGTCTCAATTCTTACCCCTTCTTTTCTCTTCTGCAATTCTTCTCTGCTTCAAAAATTGTTCTGCAATTTTGCTCTGCTTCATGCTATTCTGTTATTCTGTTATGCTTCATGTTATTATGTTATTCTTCTCTTACTTCTGTTTGTTTAGCAATTGTTACTCATCTCTGAGTTTTATCTCAAGCTCTGCAACCTTTAATTTTACTCTTCTTACCGTTCATCACAGTTTTCTGGTTAGAATAGCCAACATTACACAGTGACTTCATGTCTCCTTTTATTCACACCCACCTCATCAGTTACACCTCGAATCTTCTTGGGCAAAAACGCCTCATGAACTGAATCACCAATCTATCAAGAATCATGAATCCATTTTTCTAACTAAATCATAACTGATTAATTAACTTTGAAGTGCAACAATATCCCTCCGATCATATTCAAATTCACCTGCACCGTTGGATTAAATTGGAAGGATTTTGTGTTGATCTCATATCCCCACTAGCTGTGACCGAGCGCTAAACAAAATTTGAATTTCGTGATCTCACATCTTGGCATTCCTATGATAAAGTATATCGACACTCCAAGTCGCGATCTCTGATAATCCGAGATGGATCTTAGCACCGTTAGCTTCTTCCCCTCACGTGACCATCGGTGGTGACCATAGGCTGCGACAAAAGGCGCTTCATATTTCATGAACTGATAAATTTAATCGAGCCTGATCAATGGTGGATATATCCAAGGATCCGATGGTCTAGATCACATTGCTATCTCTCATATCGTGATTCCTGTGATGAAGGGTCTTAATGCTCCAAGTCGTGATCGTCGAGACTCCAAGATGGAGCTTAACACCGCTAGCTTCTTCCTCCATCATCCACAGATGTAACCACTGGCTGTGACCAGAGCCTTATTCAAAAATGCATTTTTCACTTTCGTGTCTCGGGTATTCTGTCGTGCTCTGATATATTGCCACGTGCCCCTTTTGTATCAACGATCTAGATCTTATCATGATTTCGCCACTTCAAGAGGCTTCTTTGTGCCTAATCAACTGTCCACAATCCTTGGTGATCTGATGGTCCAGATATTTTCATGATCTCGCATATCGCAATTCCTATAATGAAGAGTCTCAATACTCCAAATTGAAAATGTCGGGATGGAACTTAGTAATTATCTCCTTCCCTTAAGCCTTCGACAATGTGACCTTGAAATATGAATATTCACCAATCAAACAAGCACTTCTCTCCTTTGACATTCCAGTCAGCAAAACGATGATCTTTCGCCATGTGTCCTATGGAACCAATGGTCCATATAATATCGCGATTTCACCATGTGTCCTTCTTGAATCAACGGTCAAGATCTTATTGTGATGTCACATATCATGAGTTTGAACCTCTTTCCTTTGGATTTCCTGATCTGTGAAAATCTGAAACAAAACCTTTGTCGTGCTTTGACTTTTTTCCTCCTTTTGAGCTTACATTTTTAATCTTGCCAATATCGCTATGCTATTGATCGTATTGATCTTTGCCATTTGATTGTGCTAAACTTCTCCATCAATGAAAAACATGTGCCATCAATGACAAACACGCATACTCTGCCTCTGTCTAAAAACATGCCAACATATATGTCCTTTCATATATTTCTAGGTATCACGATTTATGCCATTAAGGATTTTAATAGCTTATAGTTCTAGGATACGAATGTTAACAAAAGGGTGTCTCTTGAAGTCTTTAACGAAGTGTGTTCATCCTCAGAATAATAATTTATGTATAAACATACCAGGTCACATGGAATATAGGTTACCAATATAATTTCTCTATACACGACCCAGTCTTGCTATAAAAGAGACATAGAAATTTAGTCTTAAATCTGACCAACATAAAAGATCGAACGAGTCTCACTCCTGTCCTCTCTAACGTTGAAGGAGTGGGTCGCATATAATTGAATTCTGAGGTTAGTACCCCTCTGTGCAAGTTTTATGATGAAATCCAACCAAACGTTACCCTAACCAAAACAAGAACTGACCTTCCTAGTTATGAATAAAAATTTCTAAGCCACCATCCTCCTTTGCACTAACTCAGCATGATAAATGGGAAAGTGGTTGTCAGGGTCGCATTGAATCCTTCGTCAGTCGATTTAATGGATGTCTGCACAATGTCCCTTGCGAGGCATGTCGCCTGGCCTTCGTGTCCACTATTAGTTAGGCCACATCCCAAACATCACATGGCAAGGTACGGGTTCCTTAACTGTCTTCTCATTGTGCTTAAGAAAGAGTCGAATGAGGTTTTGTTCCCTCCATTCAGTTGCATTACTCTTCTTAACCTTCTCTAAGGATGAAAGTGGAGGATCGAGTTGATGTACAAGTTGTGGAGATATTCTTCATGACGAAAAACAGAATGGATGCTGAAACACTCATTGGTCATCTTCTTCGAACTAGGTAAGCATACTTCTCCATTAATGGTTCTAAGACCTTTTTGAACATTCTCGGTACTTCTCCTTCTTGTCTCGACATCAACGAACTTGTACAGGAATTTTATCAGGGATACAATATTTTCTTTTACTCATAGGGTTTCTTTTTGTTGTCCCTCTATTGTGCTAGTGTTGAGCCTCTGGAAGACTACGTGGAAGTTTTAGTCCACAACTTGCTTTAGTAGGGTAAAATTCACCTGATGTATTGCATGTTAATCACCACAGTTGGCTCAATCCTAATCATAACCCTATATGTGTATGTTTGTGTGGAGATTCATTTGGGTCAGATTAACAGTTTTGATGTGGTAAAGCTCAGGATGGATATGATTCAGTCTCAAGCATAACTCTCTGTGTATGTTATATTTTGTTCAAGTGACAAAAAAATACTCTCGATATGATTTAATAACATTTGTTGCCTCTGTCGGGTACTATCGCGATGAATTTTGTTTGGAAGTCTACCAGTCTGTGTATTCTTCCAAATCCTAGTTGACCCTTACAACTAAAATTCTTTTTGAAACATTTATGTATTCTCATTTGGCATTGCTCCATATATAAAATATGGGGTTCTGTGTATAAGATAATTCGCTTTTAGAACATACCCTACAATATGTAATTATTTAAAGTTGTAGTTAAATTGGGTTATCATCTTTCATTTGTTGTTTTCCATTTGGTAAACACCATTCAAAACTTGGTAAATTTGGTAAGGATGTTAGCTCTATATTTAAACTTCATTTACAATCATCATTTTCAGCATAGACAGTCAGTCCTTATAAATTTTTGATGATTTCATTAGCATATAGTGTTTTACTCTATGTGTAAGGTTTGAGTAATGCATTCGGTCTGTTCGTAGCGCATGACCTATGAAAATTTAGACTCTAATGTAAAATCTCATTTGTTTATTTCTTTTCCTGAAGAGTTGGATTTATATATTTTTGGTAGCCTGTTGTTGCGAGGGTACCCATCAGGAATTTCTTAGATTACCCTCCCTTTGGCCTAGGATGTTGGGTCAACTGAAACGTGACAGGGAAGGCACCAAGTTCCCAAATTTCAAGTTAAGTGTAATTCTGCATAAACCTTTCCTATCATTAATCATTATGTTGCAAAATAATAATACTGAGTTGTATTTCTTTGTCCCGAATACAGGCCCCTGCCATGCACACAAAAAGGTATTTGGTTTCAATTTTTCCACTCTCAAAGGAGGCCCTAGGTTTCCTAAGGGTTGATATGATTCTCAAATGAGAATGCTATCATCGTGGGTGAAATTTGTTCCTTCAAATGATAGCCTATTTTAGTTAACTCTGTACCTCTAAATTTAAAGGAAGGGTATGAGGATCAAACCTTATTACTGTGTAAAATAAATTACTGGCATATATAGAACATGGTTGTGGACTTATTCAAGTTGTATAGTGAGTTTTTATATGGGAATATACATAGTCCCTTCATTCAAACAATAGATTTGTTATATATTTTTTTCTGGGATGAATAGCAATACGTATCTATGAATAGTGATTATGTCTTGGATCCTTCCAGTTTTTACTCTAGATCCTACAAACAAATTCAAACGATTTTGGGTTTAATCCTGTAGCTTTACGTTTCGAGTATTACTGCTGAAATATATGATTCAAGGGTATATACTATTTACTTCAAATACCTTACTAATGTATCATTTTATTTCCAGCTTTTGTATGCGATCTGCTAGCCCATTTGCTTATGATTTTCCTTCCCAGGTCATCATTTGTGACTAGGTAGACTAATTTCTCTCCATCCTTTCATTTCCATGCAGTTCAACTATGACTAGTTAGGTTGTTCTTTTTCATTATTTCATTTTCCAGAAAATGCATTTATGATTAATTAGACTATTTGTCTTCCATTATGTTTTGCACCTGTTGAATATACATATATTAGGCATTTAAAATGAGTCATGCAATTTGTATGGTTATCTATACAAATATATATTTATATATATCCATACACATAGTTATTTCCTATTGTATAATCATTCCAACAATAATTTAATTCGATAGAACAAATCGCCCCGAAATAAGAGATACTCCATAGGGAGATGCCTATACGCATAGGTATGTAAAAGTTTTAAATCCCATAATTACTTCCAGAATAGTGTCTGCACAATCCTATTTCAAAAACAAAATAACTAGATATACGTATGAGACACTGATCTAGTGGTGATCTCTAGCATAATATAATGAAATAGTATTCTATTTAACACAACTATGTTTTCTAATAAATTACCAAACCTCGATTTCCATCCTGTAAAGATACTAAAATAGTTTTTTCTCGATAGTTAACAATTTAAACTTTATGAGTTTACCCTACATTTCATTTCATTCCTTCAAAATTATATAAAACGATGTACTCCATTCATTCTTAAACAGATGCAATTTGATCATTCAATAATTAATCATGACATGCAAACAGAGAAGGAGAAAGTAGACGTATCTGAAATAGTTCGCAGGAAGACAAAGGGAATAACCACATTCCTTCCAACCGTAGAATAGGGCAGCCAAAATCACTTGTCTTGTTCACCCCCTAGTCTGACCATGAATCCATAAGGGCTAACTCGGAACTCCTCCTCAGCCATGTCTCATTCCAGAAGTCTTATCCTTGCCTCAAACTCAGCAAGTAGTGCTCATAACAGCAAGCCAAAAAAAATGAAGTCTTTTCCCTAGCATACTCAACAACATCCTGCCTACTAACATATGTTATTTAACCAAACAAATGTTTTTGCCCAGGTATTTCTTTCCCCCCTTGGGAATTTTCGCATATTTTTAAATCCCTGATTTTCAGGGGCTACCAATGGACAAATATATAATTTTCCAATTTTATAAATCATCCCAGAGGTACTTCGAACATGTTCCCCATTCATGGAGTCATGGTCAACTGATTTTAACTTGGTTGTTCCATTTGTCCTCCTGCAATAAATATATAGCATTATGTTTTCATACAAGTGTCATAGTCAAATAGTTAGTTGGTTCAAATCATATCTCTACCCAAAAGTCATAATAATTAATTATAATTTACCAAATTCGAAATTTGGGATTGCCAAAAATGGCAAAAATTTCCCAAATTTGAATTTACCAAAAACTGAATAATTTTTCTAACAATTTTCGAATTCAAAAATAATTTAATTTTAGGGATGTCACATGTGGTATAATGTTACATTGTGACTAAACCTAGCATATACTTACATGAACATTGTAATGTTATTCCCATGGCCAAACCTTACTATGTAGTGAACATTTCCCTATGTCGTGATGTGTCGAACATTTCCCTATGTCATGATGTCTCAAACATTTCCCTATGTCGGTATGTAACAAACATTTTGTAGCATCGATATGTGACGAACATAGTCAAAGGTCCCACTATCACTATCATATCCCAACGTCGCAATGTGACAAATAAATTGGTTGTGTGAATAGTAATGCCACAATTTGATGAACACAAATATACATGGCATTGACATGAACATAGCCCAATTGTCATAATGTGATGAACATATCATCATGTTCTAATGTGACGCACTTAAATTGACATCAAAATATGACAAACATTTTGAAACATCCCAATCTAACAAACGAAACCACTTGTTGCAATGTGATGTACAAAACCCAATGTGGCAATGTGAGAAACATAGACCAACATTGCAATGATACGAACATTTCTTGACGTTGCAATATCAAGAACATCACATTATGTCATCATGAGACGAACATTGTCACAATGTGATGAATATAACGTGATGTATTATAAAGACTAACATTTCTCGATGTCGCATTGAGACAAACATTTATCAATGTCACAATGCATCGAACATTTCTCGAAGTCACAATGTAATGAACATTTCCTCATGTCGCAATGTGACAAACATTTCTCGACGTCACAATGTGACGAACATTTTGTGATGTTGCAATGTGACAAACATTTATTGAAATCCCAATGTGATGAACATTTCCTATCGTCGCAATGTGATGAACATTTCTTGATGTCACAATGTGACGAACATTTCCCAATGTTGCAATGTGATAATCATTTTTCGATATCAAAATGTGACGAACATAAAATTATGTCATAATGAGACAAATATTTCCCAACTTCACAATGTGATGAACATACCCTAATGTTCCATTGAGATGAACACTTATCGACATCGCACTGTGACAAACATAACCTAATTTTACAATGAGACAGATGTTTCATGATGTTGCAATGTGTCAAACATAACTAGATGTCACAATGTGATGAACAAAATCTCATGTCACAATCTGATGAACAAAACCTCATGTCATAATATGGCAAAGAAAAATTGATCAACATTGCAATGCGAAAGTCCCATAGAAAACCATCATTAAACATAATCAACATGGCCCACCATAATCATCTCTAGAAGGTCTATGAAGGTCAATGAAGGGTATGATCAATAATAGTCAACCTTGTTGAACCATAGTCAACCATGGTGAAGGTCAAGTATGATCAGCCATACTAAACTTTGGTCGATGTCAAGCTCATTCATGGTTAACCATAGTCAACAATGGTTATGA
Organism: Picea glauca; assembly: GCA_000966675.3. Taxonomy (NCBI): domain Eukaryota; kingdom Viridiplantae; phylum Streptophyta; class Pinopsida; order Pinales; family Pinaceae; genus Picea; species Picea glauca. The sequence continues at coordinate 51,944 of JZKD02S0802592.1, read as the reverse complement.
CACATTGTGACGAACATTTATTGGCGTCGTAATGGGACGAACATTTCATGACATCGCAATGCAACGGACATTTCTCGACGTTGAAATGTGTCGAACATAGCCTGATGTCAAAATGAGACAAATATTACCCAAGGTCACACTGTGATGAACATACCCTAATGTCAAAATGAAACGAACATTTCTTGAAATTGTACTGTGATGAACATAACCTAATGTCGTAGTGAGATGAACATTTCCTGATGTCACAATGTGTTAACAATAGTCAACCTTAGTCAACCATAGTCAACCATGGTGAAGGTCAGCTATGATCAACCATATTGAACTTTGGTCCACGTCATGCTCATTCATGGTTAACCATAGTCAACCATTGTTAAGGTCAACCATACTAAACCATACTCTTTGTCATGGTCAACAATAGTCAACCATAGTCATAATTAAGGTGAAACATGGAGAATGACATCGATAGTCATGATCAACCATGGTCATGGCTATCCATGGTCATCTATGGAAAAAAAATATCAAACATAGTAACCATTGTCAACCATGGTCAATCATCGTCAACCACAGTCAACCATAGTGAAGGTCATGCTCAACCATGGCCAACCATAATAAACCAATGTCAACGAAGGTCTACCATTGGTAACCATGGTTGTGGTCAATCTCATGGACAACGATTTTCAACCATGGTTAAGAAATGAAAACCATGGTGAACCATGGTCAAGGTCAACCACATTCAATCATGGTCATGGTCATGCTCAACCATGGTCAATCACAGTCTACGATAGTAAACCAAAGTCAACCAATGTATATGGAAGTTAACCATGGTCATGGTCAATCATAATTAACCATGGTTATGGTAAGCGAAGGTCAGTTGCAATTAACCATGTGCATGGTCAACAATTATTTATTAACTTATTAATTAATAATACATCAATAGTTTATCGATGTATTAATACATCGAAAAACCTTTTGGAAGGTCATAATGTAAGAAACAACAACCCTTCATCCCAATATCTTTACTAATGTATATATTATTTACTACTATATTGTTTGACAACACAGGTATTCCAACAGAGGAAGAACACCTTCAGTAACCACTCACATGACTAGATAAAATATCAACACACTGATGTTTTCATGTGGTAAAACCCCTATGGGAAAACATCCACAGCCCCAACCAACGCGGACACTTGGAGAGGTTTATTAATGCAAAAGAAAAATATTACAAAGAGATTTTACAAGAGAGTTTCTCACAATCGATCATAGACAAATGACCCTCCATGTTATTCAAGTAGATATCATGGACCAATCGGGTGTTAATCCATGGATCAATGACCATTAATATCGAGGAGAGTATGAACCATCGGATCACTCTATGTCGGGAACATATCATGATCGTCGGATTTCCTAACTACAAATGCATACTAACGCATACTAAAGAAACACACTAGGAAACACACTTTTACCTAATGATACATTAGACCAAGTAGATATTAACTAACTCCTAAGTGTCTAAATATCTTAACATCCCCCCTTAAGAACAACTTGGGATATGATTGAAGGATTTACAATAGTGACACAATAGGAGAAGGAAGGAGGCATTATAGCCTATCCCCCCTTAATGACAACTTCCTGAACTCCTAACATAGATCGAAGTTTGGAAAACTTTTCTTCTATAAGAGATTTTGTGAAAATGTCTGCAACCTGATCTTCTGTAGGGAAAAAGAGCACTTCAATAAATTGATCATGAATGAGATTTCTGGTGAAGTGCATGTGTATCTTGATGTGTTTTCTATGCTGATGTTGAATTGGGTATTGGGCGAGCTTGATGGAACTCTGATTGTCACAACAAAGGCTGGTTGGATTTTGTTTCTGGAATCCAAACTCTAAAAGGATTTGTCGAAGCCACAAGGCTTCCTGACTTGCATTTACCATTGCTTGGTACTCTTCTTGTACTAAAGAAAGTGAAATATCATGTTGTTTCTTACAGGCCCAAGTGACAAGTCTTGAACCAAGGCTGAAAACATAACCTGCAGTAGACTTTTGATCATCAGGTTCGTCGGCCCAATCTGAATCAATGAAATCAACAAATAAAGGAGTGCCCCCTTAACTGTAATTTATCCTGAACTGAACTGAACTGTACCATAGACATAGAGAAGTATTGTTTTAGCTTCTTTCCAGTGGATTTCATGGGGTGTTTTCATATACCGGGCAACAATAACAATAGAAAACAAAGGATCAGGACAGGTATGAGTCACGTATAAGAGGCTACCAACTAACTTACGGTATAGGGTGGCATCAACTTCAAGAGAAGTACAGGTGGCAGTAATCTTGACTCTAGACTAGAAGGGAAGGGGTTTCTTTATAATCGTCCATGTGAAAGCAACGAAGAAGGTCACAAGCATACTTATACTAGGAAAGAAAAAATCCTTCATTGGTTTGCAAAACTTGGAGGCCAAGGACGGCCAAGGAAATAGTGCAAAAATCCTAATTCTGTCATTTCAAATTTCTTCTTAAGGCTAATTTTCACATGGTTTAAATGTTTTGAGTCACTACCAGTAAGGATAAGGTCATCAACATAAAGGAAAAGGATTATGAGATGGCTTTCTACATTTTTGGTATAGACATTAGGATCAGAATGGCATCTAGATAATCCAGTGCCAATAAGAAAGTTGTCCATTTTGGCATATCAAGCTCAAGGAGCTTGCTTGAGACCATAAAGATATTTCTTAAGGCAACAAACAAGGATAGATTCATTCTGGACATAGCCAGGAGGTTGTTCCATGTATATTTCTTGTTTCAAATCTCCGTGCAATAAGGCAGATTTAACATCCATCTGATGGAATTCCCATTTATGTGAGGCAACAAGGGTAAGAGCAAGTCAGATGGAATTAATTTTGGCTACAGGGGAAAAGGTTTCATTATAGTAAATTCCTTCAACTTGGGAAAATCCTTTGGCAACTAATTGACCCTTATGTCTTTCAACACTTCCATCTAATGCATACTTAGTTCTATAGACCCATTTACATCTGACAAGTTTTATTCCTTTTGGAAGAGGTACAAGATCCCAAGTATCATTTTCCATTAAAGAAAGATACTCTTCACTCATTGTTGTATCCCAATTTGGATGACCTGAAGCTTCTGCAAATGTCTCTAGATCATAAGTTTCTGAAACTTGATCCAAAAGAGAAGAGGCTTGCTAAAACTGTGAACGAGTCTGACGCTGATATGAAGGATCACCGACAAGATCTCTATATGTTTCTCATGTTGAATGAGCCCATCTAGGATGTTGTGGAATTGGTGTTGGTTCAGGTTTAAAGGACTTATCTGGAGGAAGGTGAGCAGGCGGAGGTGGATTTTCATCCTCACTATCATCATCTGAAGAAGAAACTGGAATATAAGAAGGCACAAATGTCAAATATGGCTTGCAAGATGAAGAAGGCACAACCATCGAATTAGGATCATAGGCCAAAGAAGGCACAAACATCGAATTAGGCTCACAGGCTAAGATATTTTCATCAAATTTAACATATCTTCTAATAATAATTTCATTACAATGTGGTTGAAGAAGTTTGTAACCTTTGACATCTTCATAATAACCAATAAATATACACTTCTCACTTTTAGGATGCAATTCTTTCCTTTTCTCATCAGGACAATGTGATCCCATGCTATATTTCCAAATACACGAGAGTGACTTACATCTGGTTTAATTTTATTCCAAGCTTCTTTCGGTGTTATATTTTTAAGAGTCTTTGTGGCAGTGTGATTGACTATGTAATTTGCACAGTTTATTGCTTCTTCCCAATACTTTAGAATTAATCCCTTAGATTGGATCATACAATTAGCCATTTCTTTTAATGTGTGGTTCTTTCTCTCAATAACACCATTTTGTTGTGGTGTATATGGAACAATGTGTTGCATTTGGATGCCCTATGTAGTCCAATAACTTGTAAAATTATTGTTCACATATTCGCCTCCATTATTTGTTCTTAAATTTTGAATTTGATGTAGAGATTTCTTTTCTACAAGGGCCTTATAGGCAAAAAAAAATTCAAAAACTTTGCTCTTAAGTTTAAGAATTAAACCTAAGTACGCCTAGAAAATTCATCAATTAAAGTAAAGAAATACTTGCACCCATAAAAATAAGGAGAAGAAAGTAGACCACACAAATCACTCTAAACAAGCTGCAAAGGGCCCAAGGTGTGCGAAGAGACATGTTTGTCAAAAATGTCTCAATGATGTAATACAAGAGCATCTCTCCATGTCAGCCATTAAGCTAGCCAGCCCATGTCAGCGCACATATTCAATGGGAAGAGGCGCAACCTCATTTCAAACATGAAATTTGAATGTAATTAATGTTGTAGGCTGTTGAGCCATGAGTTCGTGCTTTGCACAGGTTGTAGATAAGGAGGCCTTTAATGTTTGAAGGCTGAAATCTAGATCTGATTCTGGACTAGACAACCCATTCAATGTAATTGAATAGGGTAGGTAGATTGGAGGGAAGATCTTAAAGAGCCCCCTCATGTAAAAGATCGGGAGATATTCTTTGTATTATCAGAGTAGTAGCAAGAAGAGAGATCAGAGTAGAGTATGCAGAGAGATTAGAGAAGGAGATGAGACTCTGTTAAAGTTCATTATCAGAAAACCCTTGTAAAAAGAGGCATTTTTATTAATACAAACTAGAGCAGTTTTTTCTGCATATTGTCTGTGTTGTGTGAATGTATTTGTGTGTTCAATATGTGTTGTAGTTGTATGTTAGGTATGCATTTGTAGGGGTTGTTTGATTTCAGGGTTAGAGGTCTTTAAGGCTTCACATTAGGAGGATGTGACAAAACGTTGTAGGTTCTGATAGCCATGCACAGAGGGTGCATTTCTAAATTCTACGAGTTCAAACAAAGGCATGCCAGGAGGGAACAGTAGTTGAAATCATCAACTCGGAGGAAGAACTCAAGGTTGTTTAACACATTGGAGGCAGGGCTGTCTAGGGAAGACAAAGTTGCAAACAAAAACTCTGTTGTGAGTTCTGTAGAGCTCTGCCAAGTGGGCATTGAGCATATGCACAGGTTGCATTGAAGGAGAACTCTGTTGTGAGTTCAACAGAAGTCATAATCACTAAAGATTATAGACACTTTTCCAGGAGGGCAATGAGTAGGTGCTAGAGAGCACAGAGAGAACTCTTTGAGTTCTACAATTGGAGAAGATTCCATAGATAGATCTTCGCAGGGTTGTTGAACACCCTGCAGACACAGCAAGAGGTTGCTTGAGCGAAGGAGTGCTAGGAGGGAATCATATTTCTCCATATGAAGGAGAGGAAAAAGGATAAATTCCTTAGAGGTTGAAGCTACAGGAAAAGCTCAGGATGGAAAACACCTTTGTGTGTGAAGACTCTGCAGGGGCACAAAAGTCAAAAGAAACCTTTGAGGATTCGAAAGGGCCAAGCTCAGGAGGGCGAGTGCTTTTATACACACAGGTCGTGAGAGGTTGTAAAGGATAGAGAGAGAGAAAATCCTTTGGAAGGTCTGAGCTTAGGGAAGCTCAGGAGGAACAATGTCGTTGAGAACGTAGGAGAGACTCAAGGATCATAGAGATCGCAGAGGAAGAAACAAAGGTTGAGGCCTTTGGACATTGGAATTTCTTCCAAGGACTGGAAGAAAGTGCAGAAGCTCAGGAGAGAGCACAACTGTCGTCGGATCTGCCGAAAGGATCTGGACCATTGAAAGTTTCTACGTCCAGGGTGTAGTAGGAGAGCACATAGGAGAAGAGGAGATCATGAGCCATCATATCTCACTCAGACAGTCGATAGACGTCAGATTTGTCAGAATCAGAGTGGAGTTTAACCCTTGTGAATAGAGAACTGGAAAAGTCCCGAAGAGTGCAGAGTTATCGGTATTTCAGACTTCGGGATTTCAAAGGTCTGGAAGACAAGAGGTCGAGCCACTCCACGACGAAAGTCCCAAAATAGATCTGGACCATCCATTGAAAGGAGGACACGTGTCATGAGATCAACCACTTCGGGGATTTGGACACCGAGACTCACAGAGGTGAGCATTTTGACTTCGCACCTGGCGAAGTCTCGAAACGATCTAGGCTGTCCATCCATTTGGGACACGTGGCGGAGATCGAGGAACCCGTCATTATTCCAGATATCAGGGTTTCAGGTTGACAGAGGATTTGTGTCACTGGGGGTCACAAGTCGTGAAATCGCGAAACGACGAGGACCGTCCATCTGAGGGAGAACACGTGGCAGCAATCCAGGAGTCGGAGAAAACCCCGAGAGGATCACGATCATCTGTTTGAGTAGGACACATGGAAGAGATCGGAGGTGTCTCAGCATTTCAGAATTCAGAACTTCGAGAGTTCCAAGGACAAAAGGACAACACATTTCGTTGTTTGGAAACCCGAAATCATGAAAGGAGAAGACCCAAGGAGAATATCATTTCGGCATTCCAGGTATCGGCTTTTCAGGAGTCCAGAGGACAGGAGGTCAGACTCTTGCATCTATAAAACCAAAAATAGGACTGTGGTTCTATGGTAAGTGGTCACATGGACCAGAGGTGTAGCCAAGGGACTAACCCAAGCTGAAGTCGTTTCGGTATTTCAGCATTTCGGTGATCGGGAGATCAAGGGGACAGAGAACTCTTGACATTAGGAAATAGAAAGTCCTAAAACCCAAAATTCATGGTCGTGTGCAGAAGACCATGAGGGTAGAAGAAGGACCTATGGATCGAAATTTGAGATTCCAACAGGGAATCAAAAGAGTTAATCTGGCTCGGGGAAGTGATTGAACGATCCTTAGATAGGGAGGTCAGGCATAGGACTTGTCGAGGCAAGGTATTTTGGGTTTGCATCACCATATTTGGTATCAGAGCGAGAAATTTGTTTGTATGTTTCAGGCAAAGAGAATGCAAAGGAAGACAGAGCACTGGAGACTCTGTGATGATTGTTTGCAGGTAGGCAACAATCAAGAAGACATTCAGAGGGAATGTAGGATGAGGCTGGAGACACTCGGGGTGCAGGGTAACAGTAGCAAGTTTTTCCAGGAGGGCAGACAGATACAACAAGATGGATACTGAAGGTCGTAGATATGCTGGAAGGAAAGACCCAAAGCTGATGAGAAAAGAATAAATAGATGAAGAGATCGCTGATATAAGGGTAGATATAGAAAATCTTGCATTATGGATGTGGTAGAATTCCAAGTCGCGATGGGTATATGAATGGCCCATGAGGAAGCTAAAGGTAAAGTGGCCAGTCAAGGAGTTGATGGCTAGAAGACAACTTAGGCTATTAAGAGGATGGTTGAGGCATGTTGAAAACCTTGACGGACCTGAGGAAGTGGTTCAGGTATGTGAACCAGAGACTGGGAGAAATATCAGTGATGTTGAAGATAAATTGGGATCGGCTGAAGATCTCAAAGACTGCCAGAAGGGCAGCCCAGAAATTCCCAACTGCCAAGAGGACAAGGAGTTGAGGTCGCTGCAGGATCTCATATATTGTCAAGAAGGTAGCCAGGAAATTTCACGTTGCCAGGAGGGCAATGAATCGAGATCACTGCAGGATCTCATGGACTGCCAGGAGGGCAGCAGAAAGTTCCCTATTTGACAGGTGGGAACGAGGACAGAAATGAGGCTATGCGAGAGTCTCATGAAATCAGAGGTGGATTTGGATCAGCCAGAGAAAATAACAGAGAAGGAAGATCGGAGAAATCTTCTAATGATTGGGGGAATTGACATATTCCTACCACTTAGCCCAGAGGAGGTAGAAGTCTGTGTTGCAGATGAAGCAGCAACAGCAGGGTAAAGCCAGCTAGCTGTGACTATCAGGGAAGAAGAATTAGAGAAGACAGTGGAAGCTGCCCAAGAAGAAGAAGAAGATGAGCATTCTGAGTAGTGGCTCAATATTTTTAGCCAGGAAGCTGAAAAAGACTGTAGCATTGGATATTGCAGAAGAAGAAGAGGCAAACAACAAGAGCTTTGTTGATCTGTGTGAACAGATTGAAGCTCTGGAGAGAAGGGTGATAGTGCAGGGCATGCACATCCAACAAGCGAGGTTAGAAGCAGATGAAGAATATGACATGGGAGATCATGATGATCTTCCCATCTATAGAAAGAATATGTAGCTGAGGAGACTGCATGAATAGAGCCAACCACTGGAGTAGTTGGAAGAAGTGATCAAGAAGATCAGAAGGCTGATGATAGAGTCAACAGAGACTGCCAGCAAGGAGAATCTAGGTAGAAAAGTAGAAACAACAACGTAGCAGAAGAAGAAGCAATAACAACAGGGAGATGGAGCAGATGAACAACTCCAGAAATTTGTTTAGGATCCAGGAGGATTTCAATAGCTGAAATGGGAAGCTCATGAGAAAGAGCTCATGAATTTTGCAGCTAAGGAGTATGATGTAGGAGCATCTCTCCACATTAGCCAGCCAACCAGCCAACCCACGTCAGCGCACACATTCAATGGGAAGAAGCGCAGCCTTATTTCAAACTTGAAATTTGAATGTAATTAATTTTGTAGGTTGTTGATCCATGAGGCTGTGCTTTGCACAGGCTGTAGATAAGGAGGCCTTTAATGTTTGAAGATTGAAATCTAGATCCGATTCTAGACTAGACAACCCATTCAATGTAATTAAATAGGGTAGGTAGATTGGAGGGAAGAGTTCAAAGAGCCCCCTCATGTAAAAGATTGGGAGATATTCTTTGTATTATCAGAGTAGTATAAATAAGAGAGATTAGAGTAGAGTATGCAGAGAGAGCAGAGAAGGAGTCGAGACTCTGTTAAAGTTCGTGCTCAGAACACCCTTTTAAAAAGAGGTATTTTTATTAATACAAACTAGAGTAGTTTTTCCTGCATATTGTTTGTGTTGTGCGAATGTCTTTGTGTGTTCAATATATGTTGTAGATGTATGTTAGGTATGCATTTGTAGGGGTTTTTTTATTTCAGGGTTAGAGGTCTTTGAGGCTTCACACTAGGAGGATGTGACAAAACACTGGAGGTTCTAATAGCCGTGCACAGAGGGTGCATTTTTGAATTTTGCGGGTTCAGACAAAGGCATGCCAGGAAGGCATAGTAGCTGAAATCATCAACTCAGAGGAAGACCTCAAGGTTGTTGAACACCTTGGAGGCAGGGTTTTGTAGGGAAGACACAGTTGCAGACAGAAACACTGCTGTGAGTTCTGTAGAGCTATGCCAAGTGACCATTGAGCATATGCACAGGTTGCATTGAAGGAGAAATCCATTTTGAGTTCAACAGAAGTCAGGATCACTGAATATTCTAGACACTTTGCTAGGAGGGTATTGAGTAGGTTCTAGAGAGCACAAAGAGAACTCTTTGAGTTCTGGAATTGGAGAAGAGTCCATAGAGGGATCTTCGCAGGGTTGTTGAACACCCTGCAGACTCAACAAGAGGCTTCTTGAGCGAAGGAGTGCCGGGGGGGCATCATATTTCTCCATATGAAGGAGAGGAAAAAGGATAAATCCCTTAGATGTCGAAGCTATAGGAAAATCTCAGGATGGACAACACCTTTGTGCGTGAAGACTTTACAGGGGCACATAAGTCAAAAGAACCCTTTAAGGATTTGAAAGGGCCAAGCTCAAGAGGGTGAGTGCTTTTATACATGCAGGCCGCAAGAAGTTGCAAAGGCCAGAGAGAGAGAAAATCCTTTGGAAGGTCTGAGTTTAGGGAAGTTCAAGAGGAACAATGTCATTGAGAATGCAGGTGAGACTCAAGGATCATAGAGCTCGCAGAGGGAGAAACAAAGGTTGAGGCCTTTGGACATTGGAATTTCTTCCAAGCACTATAAGAAAGTGCAGAAGCTCAGGAGAGAGCATAGCTACCGTCGGATCTGCCGAAAGGATCTGGAACATTGAAAGTTTCTACGTCAAGGGAGAAGTAGGAGAGCGCATAGGAGAAGAGGAGATCATGAGCCGTCAGATCTTGCTCAGACTGCCGATAGCCATCAGATCTATCAGAAGAAGGATGGAGTTTAACCCTTGTGAACAGAGAACTGTAAAAGTCTCGAAGAGTGCAGAGTTATCGGGATTTCAGAAATCGGGAATTCGGGAGTCCCGTTGACAAGACGTCAGGCTCTTGTATTGACAAATCCTAAAAGAAATAAGACAGAGGGATTATGAGGAATGGTCACATGGACTAGGGGCATAACTAGAAGGGCTAATTTCTGTGAATGTCATTTTGGCATTTCGGCATTTCGGAGATTGGGAGGTTAAGGGGATAGAGAACACTTGACATCGGGAAACAGAAACTCCCGAAACCTAAAATATAATTTCTTGTCGGGGAAGAAGTCACAGATGTGTAGAGAGATCGTGATAGAAGAAGGACCTGTGGATCGAAAATTTGAGATTCCAGTGAGGAATCAAAAGAGTCGCTTCAACTCAAGGGAAGGTTGAGTGAACAATCCTTAGACTAGAAGGTCAGGCACAGGACCTATCAAGGCAGGGCCTTTTGGGTGTGCATCACCATGATGTTTGCCAAAAACACAACTAGAAAAAACACAATCTCTTCATGAAACAAGAGGAAGACCAATCACCATCTGTTAATTACATAGTTGTTGCAATGAGCGATAGTTTATATGACTAAACCGCTCATGCCAAAGTTTTCTCAAGTCATCGATATGAGAAATGAAAACTGATGAAAAAGATGATGACCCAAAGTTTTCAAACTTGTACAACCTGGTAATATCATCAAGAATTCAAGTTGCAAGAATATGCTTAGGATATTTTAGATCCTTAATTACAACTTGGTGAGGCGAAAACTCTATGGTTTTACCTTAACCTGAATGAGTGATTTGATATACTGATAGAAGGTTACAAGAAATACTTGGAACACATAATACATCATTGAAATGACCATTTTCTACTTGAATTGTTCTAGATCCTTCAACACTGAGAGATCTATCATCACCAACAAATATTTTCTTGGTGTTACATTCATTTAGAGCAGAAAATATGTCTCTATCCTTATCCAAATGATAAGATTCTCTAGAATCAATAAGCCACTCATTAGAAGTAGAAGTAGAAGTTGTATTGAAGGAGAAACCAGAAGCTGAAAGTGCGTCTCCATGAGAAGAAGAAGAAGAAGAAGTAGAATCAATACTTATGTTGTGATTCTTCATAGATGCTTCTAAAGATGTCATCTTCTTGAAACATTTGGACTCATCATGACCATATTTATCACAAAAGTTGCAATGTTTGTTAGTCTTCTTATTTTTATATTTTTCTCCTTTGTCCCCATTAGGAGCGGAAGCTATTTGAGTGGGTTTGGGACCCTTATACTTTTTGTTGTTGTGGCCAGGATGTTGCTTCTTGGGATTCTTGGGTTTATCTTTCTGATGGACAACTAAGGCTTTGTTGGAGGTACCTGCAGTGTTGATCACTCCAAGTTGTACTAGATTATCTTTCTCTCTAATCAAAGAATCACAAAATTTCTCAAGATTGTGTTTTTGATAAACTATCCCTAGAGCCTCTTGCATGGCATAAAAGGGAGATACAAACACAAAATATCCACTGCCTAGATTACAAAGAATAATATAGATGCAATGATCTTTTTCTATCTTTATCTTACATTCTTCACATAAAGTTCTGAGTGTTTTAAACTTAGATAGATAGTCTTCAATGAAAGAAAGATCACTTGGACTTAAAGTTAGTACTTGATTTTCTAACTATTGTGCTCGAATAATATTGTGTTTACCAAATACAGATTCAATCTTTTCTCAAGCTTCTTTGGGTTTATCAATTGATTGAAGGTGGAACCTTAAATCAGGAGATATGGACATTCTAATTAATCCATGTGCTTTGTCATTCCTATTATCCCATTTGAATTTCTTATCAACATTAATGGGTGTTGTTTCCTTTCCCAAGCTAATCTAGTACAAGTCTTTACTTCTTAATAAATCCTCCATATGGGATTTCCATTGGAAGTACTTGGTGCTGGTAAGTAAGAGATTAGTTGTAGAATCCATATTAAATATGCAGATAATATGGATTTAAAAACTGAGACTAATGATCTGAATGGAAATATGTCCAAAAGTTATGCGATTTAAAAAAAAATGACACTTAAAACGGACTTTGGATGTGAGAGTTATGCCCTTTTAAAAAAAGGAATAAACGGTAACCAAATGACCCCCTGGTGGTGTAAGTTGATTTATGAAGTGACCAACTTTTATAAAGAGAAGAAGTGAAATACACTTTACAATTTTAGCATGAAGTTTTTTCAAAAAAAGTAACAAAAGAGAGACTTGAACTCAAGACCTCTTACTTAATAAGGCAACTTCTAACCAAATGGGCTAGCAAAACATACTTTATTGTTTTGCAATAGGATTGGGAGTATTCTTGTTGTTGTTGTTGAATATGGCCTTGGAGAGCGTGCTAAAAAAAATCTCTTTTCACACAAGAAACAAATTTCGCTTCTCGATGACAACAAGTGTTAGATATCAATTAGCTTACCTGGAAGATGCACATTTTCCTATCTGTTTCTAATTTTCTGAGATCGCACAGGGCGTGGGGAAAAGAGAACATGAAAATCTAAAAGAGTAGCAACCCGAAAACAAATAATATCAAACCAAAATAATACTTTGCAAAAATTTTAAAATGCGTATTTAGGCTTTATACCTTTGGATTTGATTGTAATGGTTGTATATTGGGAAAAGACAAACCTTTTCGAGTGAAACGAAAAATGTTCCTGACTGAAACGAGTGCTCTAGATGAAATGGAATAATCATCTCAGCCCAGAAATGTATGAAAATGACAAAAACTGGAGATGAGGCAACTTTGCTTCATGATCTCAATCTACAACGGCAGCGGGTCTTCAAACAAACTTTGATACCATGTTTGAAAACACATGTATTTAAATAGAGGATAAACACCTTTAGCAACCACTCACATAAACAGGTCAAATATCAACACACTTATGTTTTCACGTGGTAAAACGCCTATGGGGAAACATCCACGGCTCGAGTCAACACGACCACTTGGAGCAGTTTATTAATGCAAAAGAAAAGGATTACAGAGAGATTTTACAAGAGATTTTCTCACAATCGATCATCAACAAATGATCCTCCATGCTCTTTAAATAGAGATCATGGATCAATCGGGTGTTAATCCATGGATCAATGGTCGCTAAGATCGAGGAGAGTATGAACCATCGGATTACTCTATGTTGGGAACATATCGTGACCATTGGATTTCCTAACTACAAATCCATACTAATGCATACTAAAGAAACACACTAGGGAACACACTTTTACCTAACGACACATTAGACCAAGTAGATCTTAACTAACTCCTAAATGTCTAAATATCCTAACATATGTATTAATACATTACATTGTAAAATATTGTATAAATATTTTATGTATACATTACATTAATGTTTTAATTATTAAATATATTCGTTCTTTAACATATTAATGCATTAATTTATTAATAACAACAAAATTATTATTTAATTAATATATTACTTTGATACATTACTCTTTTATTACATCAATGTATTAATGACATTAATATTTTAGTATCTCAATGTACTAAAACATTATTAATATATCTATACTACGAATAATGCTTAATTGTATTAATATTTTTATGTACTTAATTAAAAATGTATTATTAATGTATTTTTACTTTAATGATGTACTACTCATACTTTATTACTTTAAAGTATTATGTACTTTTAAATACATTAATGTATCAATTCTTTATTAATATATTAATTAATAATAATTTGATCTTTTATTAATTTGTCCATACTATATAAATGCATTAATTAATTAACTAATACATTAATCACTAATATATAATGTATTTTTACTAATTAATTAATATTCATACATTACATTATACATTATAGATTAATATTTTAAAATTTTAATTTATAAATCACATTAATATTTTCATTACTTAATACATTTAAGTAATGAAAATATTAATGTGATTTTGTATATTATAAAAAATTGCCCACATTACAAAAGAGAATAGACTGCGGCTCTATTCTTCTACTAGTGTTGTGACTATATATAGGATTTTTTGTGCCAGAATGAAGCAACCATATTGTGCTATATGCACTGCAAACTTGTCATGTGAACATGGCTATGAAAATATTCAGAAAAAACTAGAATTTTCATTTCATGGAGAACCTGGACTAAGGATGGGAAGGGCCTAGGTCGTCCCGATATGGCGCGCGTTTCTCCTCCATTGGGTCCATTTCCCCTTGTTGTTGAGCTTGATTGTCTCCTTCCGAGACGCGATCGGACAATCCAGGAGCCATTGGAACATGTTGGTGATTGTTGGCGACCGAGTGAATGGAGGAGGGGATCCATGATTCATCTATGCCTTTTGAGTGGGCGTGCTGCTGGAGGATTCCTGGGCGTTGATTGAGTTATACGATCTGCCTTGTGTTATGATTGACTCCTCTAAGAACAATAGATAATTCCTAACTGTGTCTAAGCTCCATTCTCTGAATTTGGTTTTGGACCTCAACCATGTTTTCCCGAATTGCTCGGTTTTCTTGTTGCAATTCCTTGTGCCTGGAGTATGAACAATCCTCCATGCACTTGCACTCGTCCTACAAACCTCGAAATGATCCTACATATCTTCCAGAGCACAGGCTGGGCAAGTGAAGGGGTCTCTGGACCTTCTGCGCATGGTGGTGCAGTGGGAAGGGAAGGCGTTGAGTGAAAGAAGAGGGTTGTCACAGGAGGAGGAGAGAGGAAGGAGTTCAAAGCCGCGAGGGCTGTTGGGCATGACATAAGAGCGAAGCAGGAGAACATGGCTGGAGAGGGGCCTCAACAAACTTCTAAAAATAGGAGGGTTCATCATTACCCACAAGCGGGAGAGATGAGTCGACATGTGTGGGAGATGGCCTGACGCGGGGTGGGTGACGATT
>JZKD02S0802592.1:25101-36806 GCA_000966675.3 Picea glauca | reverse complement strand
GAGCAGGCTGAGGAAGGAGATGAGCCTTGTTCGTTTTGTTGAGGGGGGGACAAAGAGGCGAGTGGGCCTAAGGTAACCAAACATTAGAAGGGGTTTGATTAATGAGAAGGCGGCTATGTTCCAGGGTTTTAGAATTTTTCACCATTACATCTTCCTTCGTATTTTTTTTCACAGAATGTGGAAGAAACTCAAGTGCGTGAACTTTTTCTTGAGCGAATTGACAGCTAAGGATATGTTTTGAAGATGGAATTTTGTCAGTCTGGGCATACTGCAGAGTTCCTTTATGATGATTTTCGAGTCTCCCAACATTGTTAGCATTTGGCTATTCAGATCCTCGTCTAACTTGAGTCCCATGTAGGCTGCGAGGAACTATGCCTTATTGTTTGTTGACTTCCCCAATCCCCAGGTGTAGTCGATTAATTTTTTCCCCTCTAAATCATAGATGACTCCCCCCACACCTACCACCCCTGTAATACATTTAATCTTTTAACACATTAATGTGTTTATTATTTTATACATTAATTTGTATATCATTAATGTATTTTTTTATTTATATTATTTTGAAATTATATCTTTGAAGTGGAATAATACTTCTCTGGGGTTTTGAAATGATATCTCTACTATTTTGAATGGGAATAATACTTCTTCGTTGTTTTGAAGGAGATATTTTATTTCTAACATTATATATCTACGGTTTTGAATGAGAATAATACTTCTCTTTGGTATTTTCTCTCGATTTCTCCAGAACTTCTCTATAGTTTTCAGAAATTATTTTACGCTTCTTCAATGGGTTGAGCAATTGGACAGGTGAAATGAGGTGATTCACTTCTTACTTTGATTCAATTTTAATTTAAAATATATTTATAATATATTAACTTAAAGAGATTTAAATAAAATTTATTTATTTTGTATTTTAAGTTTCATAAGTAAAAGTTGATTTGAGAGATAAAGTTAATCCAAAATAATATGTGTTGTATTTTTTTTTCTCCTCTTTTCAATATGAGCACTCCACAACCTATTCCAAAAACTCGACCTAAGAGGGGGAGGCCCCCCAAAATCACCCTACAGATCATTTATGATTATATGGAATCAGTAGAAAAAAGGAGAGAAGAGAGAGATGCCAAAATCCAAATAGAGTTAGAAACATTAAAAAAAATGAGTTAAGAAAGAGACATAAAACTCCAAATAGAACTAGAGGCAATGATTGATAAAAAAATTAAAGATATCATTCAAACTGAAATAGAGGATAGATTCTTAGTGTTCAAGAGTGAATTGGAGATAATGAAGGATAAGATTCAAGAAATGAAAAAACATAAAAAATCAATCGAGGAAAGAACGGTTGAAGAAAATCGCAACTTGAGAGATAGGATTAAAGAGCTAGAATAAAAACTAACCAACAATTTGACCCTCGGTAATATGAAAAACATATTAGATATCAAACCCATCAAAGAGAAAATGAATAAGCTAATCAAACTAGACCATGAGCATAACAAAAGAGCCTTGAACCACATAATTTTTGGTATAAAAGAACAACAAGAGGAGGATATGCTAGCAATAGTAAAAGAAAAATTACATAAGAAATCACAAATTGATACAACTTACCTTATAGAAGAAAAGAGGCTAGAAAAAATAATTGATCACAAAGATAGGTTGATCTGTGTCAAAGTAAGTTGTAATGACCATAAATATAGCATACTTAGTAAATATCCGAGCTTAAAAGGGTAAGGAATATTTATAAATGAAGACCTCATTCTCCAAGACCGGGCTGGATTAAAGAAGGAAGTTCAAAAGGTAAAAGAATCCAGGAAAGAAGGAAAATGGGCAATATTTAGAAATCGAAAAGCTATTGTTAGGGATAGAGACCAGAAGGATAATAAGAAATAGGAATTTGGAACACCTGAGATCCTTTTTTGGAACTTTCGTGGCTTTCAATGACGCAAATGTCCTATGATAAGTTGGATCCCAAGTGATATTGATATTATCTATCTAGTTGAAACTTGGGAGCATGAGGATTTTAAGGTCCCTAACATAGAAGGATTGTCTTGTGGTTGGCATGGAACAAACAATCCCACCATAGAGGTATAGGAGGCATAGCTTGTTATATTAGAAAGAACATTTCTCCTTAGATTCAACTTCATAAAATTGACCATCTTAATCAGTACATTTGGATAGAATTTTCAAACACCAATGCTAAGAAGATGTATATAGAAATTTTCTATTTTGCACCTATTAATTCTAATTTTTATAAGAAAAACAATCTAGATAACAATTGTCCCTATAATAATTTAGAACAAGATATTTATAGTTTGAAAAATGAAGGTAATATCCTCCTGCTATGAGACTTTAATGCTAGGACTGCAACTAAACAAGTTACTCTTTTAATTGATGAGTCCAACCATAATCCTTTATGGCTATATGATGGCCTTGCTTTATATAATATCTACAAAAGAACCTCTGAAGACATAATTGAGAATTTGTTTGGCACTAAGTTGGTCAATCTCTGCAGCTCTCAAGAGCTAATACTATGCAATGGAGTAATGAAGTGGCCAAACTCCAACCAGATGACTTGTATTCATGGGATAAGTAGTAGTGTTGTAGATTATGTGATATATAATATCCCTATTTCCAACCAAATAACAACTTTTGACCTTTTAAATGATCATGAGCCTGACTCTGATCATAAACCTTTAACCCTAAATCTAAAATTTTCCATGCATAGGAGTGTCATTGAAGAGAATTCTGATAATCAAAGAAATTTGCGCTTTGACAAAAGTAAAATTGACATTTTCTTAAAGGATTTAAATAATAAATAAAATATCCTAACTTATAAGGACAACATTGAAGAACTCTATCATAATGTTACAACTACGCTTTCCACTTCTATTAACAAATTCTCTTTTGAGGTGTCCTATAAAAAGAATAATAGAATGACCAACCCTTGGTATGATAAAGAATGTAAAATTGTTAGGAAATCCATTAGGGATGCTTCTAATGAGTCCTTAAAACTCGATAAGATCAATGCGTACAAAGCCCTAATTAAAAGGAAAAAAAGGTACTATATCAATAAAATGAAAGAGCAACTTTCACAACTATATAAGTTGGATCCTAAGAAGTTCTGGAGACAAATTCTAAAACAAAATACTAAAGAAAATAATAGGATTCCCTTAAGGGACTTGAATTCCTACCTTAAAAGTATTTATGAATTCCCTAATGCCATGGACACCATTCCTATTGTCCCTACAAGGAAGATGTTTTTTCTTTAGATGACATAGAGTTCAGGGTTAAGCAACTCACAAATGGGAAATCTAAGGACATTGAAGGCTACCATGTTGAAATTTTAAAAATCGGAGGGTCAATCCTTATCCCTCACATACACAAGCTCTTCAATTTAGCAGTCAAGCAGGGCTTCCCTAAACCCTAGACACAAAGCCTGATTGTTGCTATTTTTAAAAATTGGGAGAAACATTCCCTCTAATTATAGGACCATTATGATTAGCTCAACTTTAGCCAAGCTTTATGGAATTATTTTGGAAAAGAAGATTAGCCTTTGGTTAGAAATTCATGTTAAAAGAGCTAAAGGTCAGGCCGAGTTTAGGATATATCATTCAACTGTGGATCATCTTGTTACCTTTAGTATCATTGCAGAGGAGTTTCGTAGTACTAAAACCAATCTTTTTTGTTGTTTTGTTGACTTTAGAAAATCTTTTGACATGGTTCCTAGGAAAAACTTTTGGAATAGGTTGGAAGAGATAACGGTGCCTCTTGAGTTGAGGGCTTCTACAATAAGGATGTATGAGAATGTTATTGATAATTTTAAAAACATTGAGGGTTTTTCAAAAGAGATTAGTTGCAATATCAGAGTCAAACAAGGTTGTCCCTTGTCCCCTACCCTTTTTGGCATATACATTGACAAGTTAGAATATTGCTTGGAAAAAGAAGGTTGTGTTGGCCCTACTCTCATTGGTATAGTCATCAATATTGTTCTTTATTTCGATGATATTGTTCTTATGGAAAGGATTCCCCGTGATCTTGAAAACCAACAAAGAATCCTCAAGGATTTTTGCTCCAATATGGGTATGACTGTTAATACTGATAAGACTAAGGTCGTGATTATTAAATCCAATGAGATCCCTTATGATACCTTCGTATATGAAAACAACAACTTGGAGGAAGTGACTTCATACAAATATCTTGGAATTGATATTCACCACAAGCTCAATTGGAATTATAGCATTGAGAAAAGGATTATTGGGGGATGGAAAGCTTATTATGGGCTTGAAAACTATTGTAAATCAACTGAAATTTGGAATTGGGATAAGAATAAATTCCTCTTTGAGACTCTTGTTACACCTATTATTCTTTATGGATGTGAAATCTGGGGCTGTAGTATCTCTCGTGAATCTTGGAGAAAGATAGAGAAAATACAAAAGAATTTTATAACCTAAAATCTCAAAATTAAAGGAAATACGCCCTATCCCATCCTCCTCTTAGAAACAAACCTCTCTCCCATTCAGAGCATGTATATGACTAGATGCCTAATGTATAAGAACAAGTTAAACAACATGGAAGACAAGAGGCTTCCTAAACTTTTTTCAAAATCGAAGTATAGCCACCATCGACTCAAGCGAGGATGGCATAAAGATGCCTGGTCGTGGCTAAACTATTGGGGAATCATGGAAGACACCATTTTGTAGAATAAAGATACTATTAAAAAAAAGTCAAATCAAAATTTAAGGAGAAAATATGGTGTGATAAAGAGTTAGAGGAAAAAAGAAAATTAAGGTATTATAAGGATGTAATAAACCCTAATCTAGAAGATCAAAATTATCTATATTTTTTGCAAAGTGTAAAGAAAAAAATAAACATTGTTAAGATAAGAACAAATTCTCATGAGCTCCATAGTGAAACTAGGCATTGGTCAATTCCTAAAACGCCATGGGATGAAAGAGTGTGTCACCTTTGTGACATTAAGAAGGTTGAAGATGAAAAGCACTTTCTCTTAAATTGTCCAGCCTATACCCATATTAGATCTCATTTTCAAAATATTTGTCACACTACCAACCTTTCTAACCTCTTAACTCAACAAAAGTATGGTGATGTTGGAAAACTTCTCTTAATGATTTTCGAGCACAGAAACAAAATTCTAAAGAATCGCAAGTAATCACTTACCCTCTTAAGGTATGATATACCAATTCAGTTTTAGTGGACTCTAATCATCATCATCATCATTATTTATAATACTTTAATCTTTTATTAATTTATTCATATTATATAATAATTAACTAATAATTTAATCACTAATGTGTTTTTACTAATTAATATTCATACATTACATTTTAAATTAATGTTTTAATACTTTAATTTATAAATTACATTATGTTTTTATTATTTAATACATTTAATCATTTAACACATTAATGCCTTTATTATTTTATACATTATTTTATACATTATTTTATATATGATTAATATATTATTTTAATTACATAATATTTTAGTACAATAATGATTTATCACATCAATGTATTAATACATTATTTATATTTTATTATTTTATTAACATTTTAATACTTTATAAATATTGTTTTATTGTATTAATACTTAAATATAATATTGTAATTCTTTAATTCCTTAATACATTAATTTCTTTTGTACACATGTATTTATACATTAATATTTTTAGATTATAAATATATTTTTTATTATTAATGTAGTATTGTACACATGTATTTATACATTAATATTTTTAGATTATAAATATATTTTTTATTATTAATGTAGTATTTTAGTAATGTTTTTATTTTGTTACTATTTCTTTATTATTACATGTATTATTTTATTATTATTCTTATTTACTTTATTAATGTATTATTTTGTTAAATTAATTTATAATTTATAAATAATTGTTTGATTATTAATAATCAATTACTAAATAATATTTAATTATTAGATTTAAAATGTATAAATATATTTATGGTTGTGTCCATGCATGTCTCTCGTCAACTATCAACAACCACATTTATGTAAAAGTAGTTCATATATGCCGATCGACACCATTAATTTTAAAGGGTGAAAAATGGTGTTGATCGACGTATATCAACCACTTTTTACATAAATGTGGTTGTTTCTAGTACAATGAATTGTTCTTTCCTGGAATGGGGTGATAATTAACCTTCATGCACTCAATGGAATGAAGGTGATGTTGGAAGTAATCTCTTCACTTCAACGTCCCCCACATTCCCAGTTCATTCGCTCCAAGGTGGTTACTCGATCGATAAGACACGACAATGATGGTGGGTATGAAGGAGTTAATATTCACACGATGTAGGGTGATGAGGGTGTTCATGGTGGTAGACAGTATTGATTTGTTAGTACTCCTAGAACTCACAAGTATGATGAAGATTGGGATAATAAGGATGATGTTGAAAGGGCCTTTGCCTTTCACTGTTTTTGGTCTATGTTGTGGTCTTGATCTCTAGGTAACTTTGTTTATTGAAAGGTGCTCTGATTTTAATTGGTTCAGGTTTGATTCTCTCCCCCCCCCACTCAGTGATCCCATGGTTCCTCACAAAAGTAGCTCTCGTCGCTCTCCAACACACTAAACCTGTGCACTAAGGTTGTGGTTGAAGTAGTAGAATTATATCACCAATTTTTCCCACAAGAAGATCGTGCCGCCATTCCACTCTAGAGGAGCAAGTTCTGTTGGTCAAATCCTATAATAAATATGAGGAGGTGGAGAATCAGGTGGGAAACATTATTCCTCACTTTGGCTACACTCGGACCAGAAACTACAAATTTTTTAGAACTATGAAGCTCTACTAACACACAAAGATTATGGTGGTTCTCGGCATGCTTCCTAGAAATTAGGAATTTCTATTACATAAGCATAGGATGGAGTCTTTGGAGGATCATAACTCCGATCTAATGGAAATGATTTAGTGGTTGAATGCGGGTCACGGGGGATCCTTTCCATTTCTTGCAAGAGGTTGGATGCACACTCATTCTTTTCCAGCTATGGCTTCCATGGATTTCTTGGGGCTAAGGGCTCACTAGGTGTCCCCTTCCAATGGTTAATTTGAATTTTGATTTTTATGGTAAGTTTTTGTCTAAGGATGCTCTTTCTCATACTTATAGGTGTCTCTCTTTTGTTCATCTAGCTAGTAGGTTTGACAGATTGTTTTTATGTTTGTTTTTGCAAACAATTTTATATTTTATGGTTTCCCTTAATACTCGATTTGGTTTCCCTTCATTGTTAGACCCTATGTTTTGTTTCTTTTCACTTGATTGGTTGTCTGGTACTATTTTTGGACCTAGTTTGTTGGAAGACATTTACGTATAGATTATTAATACATGAATATAATATCTTACTTACAAAAGAAAAAAAAAAATTATTAAGAAAATATTATATTTATCATCTAATGTTTAGTGGTCTAATATGCAAAGCTATGTGCAAAGTATTAAGGATTTACCAATTTAGTTTATGTATCAAGGATAATATTGAATTTATTCGGGATAATTATTCAAAATACTTTTAATTCCATTCATATTTTGCAACTTTCGAAAAGAACTCTAGTACATAGTCACTCCTTGACATGGTCATTCAAAGGGAGGGAAAGGAAGTTAGTAAGTGGATACTTAAATTCATCTTCTTGGTTGCACCATTTCAAATATTCACTCAATGATGGATGTCATATATGTTTATTATTCATCATATTGGATTTTATTTTTCGGTGTCTATAGAAGGTTCGAGAAATTTATTAGATATTTTTTTATTGCATTAAAAAAGAAAATTGCATTACTTAATGCCATTGCATGTCTGCAATATTAATTTTCAGGGCCTAAAAAGACTAAAATTCCTAAAAAGTTTGATGAAAAATTGCATCACGCTCAAAGCTCCCAATGGAAAGATCTCTTAGTTGGGATTGAGTTTGCAAGGTCTTATTATCATCCCCACCCAAATCCAAATCTTTTTGGTAGGTGTGGGAAGATATTAAATCTTAGAATGTTTTGAAATAAGTCTATCTTCAAACCAACGCAACGTTTTATTCGGTGGTCTCCAATCTTATTTCATGATAGAAAGCCTCACTTTTAAGATTAATGATTACCAGCCTCGAGGTTGTTCATACAAAGTATTAGAATAATTTTGGATATCTAACGAATATAATTAAAATGTAAAGCTCAAATAATAAAAATCAATATACTTCATCGAAGAAATAAGGAGCAACACTACTAAAATTACAAAGTTAAATTTATATAAACGAGATGGTGAGAAGTTAGTATTGCATTAACATTCACACAATGAACTATATGGCCCAAATAAAGTCATATGGTGGAAATTTTGAGACAATGGCTAGATTCTATGGTGAAGTACAATTCATTATTGTACTTTCATGTACAGGAATAGTGATATATTTAAATTGATGTTTGAAATTTGTGAATTTAATTCTCTTTATTTAATGTGTATTATTGGTGTGGCGATTTGTTTGTTTTTTTAGCTTATAGGCTATACCATGTTGATAACTTTTCAAAGTCTTTTTTTATAATTGATAAATAAGGAAATGGCTTTTTTTTCTATGATATTTGTAATGTTAAATTGCAATAATGACTCAAGATGTTCTTATTTGGTGCTAATAAAGAATCAAGTTGTAAGTACATTTTGAGATCATGGAGCCATTTTAGGAGGATTATCCAAAATACATGTTAAAAATAAATAAAAATCGCTATAGCTTGAAACTGTAAATCTAAGTTTCCATTGATTTTATGTTACATAAGTAAAGATGGAGTGTGATTATAACGATCAACAACATTTTTTTTTTAAATTTGTCAAAATGGTTGTCCTAAGATGTTCCCTTTTAAATAAGATTCATCAGCTTGAAACAATAAATCTATGTTTTCATTGATTTTATGTTACATAAGCCAAGATAGAGTGTAATTATAAGATCACCAACATTTGAATCTAAAATTTGCCAAGATTGTTGTCCTAAAATGTTTAATTTTAAATAAGATTCATCACCTTGAAACTGTAAATCTAATTTTTCCTTGATTTTATATTATATAAGCCAAGAAGGAGTGTAATTATAATCATAAATCTAAGTTTTCAATGCTTTTATGTTACATAAACCAAGAAGGAGTGTAATTATAACCATCACCAACATTTGTATCTAACATTTGCCAAAATGATTATCCTAAGATGTTTAAATAATATTCATTATATATTAATTGAGATGCCTATTGAATGATCTTTCAAATATTTTTGTTGAAAATTTATCTTATAGTTAGAAAAAAAATTATAAAAGAGGGCAAACAATATTATATTATAAACACTTAATAATCTCTTATAAAAAGTGGCTTCATTTTAACTCCTAAATTCTAAAGAATTTTTATTTAAACTTTACTAATTCAAAAAAAATGTAACTCCATTATATTTAAAAAGAAAAGTTTGTGTATGTGAGTGTGTGTATACTTTGAGGTTTTATAAAATGAAAGTTAATAATATGGATATCATTATGCTATCCCATTAAAGTACACCTAACCCTTAACTCACTACCTCCATAATTCATTTACCATATTTAACCACCAAGCCATTAAACCCCTATGCCCTAACACACAACCCCGTAAATTTAAATTAAACATGAACAACTAACACACTACCATGAACTCCTTAATACCTAACCCATTACCCCTTAAATAGATAACACAAAATAACCCTAATAAGTATTTGACTAACCCCCTCACCATTCACCCATTAACCATTACACCCTCTAACCAATCCACTAACTCATAACAGCCTTAACCAACAATCAACCAACCAATTAATGTTCCCCATCACTAACCCATTAACTCCCTAACTACTATAATTGTATATAATCACCCATAATTAACCCTACTAACCCATTAATATCTAACATGCTAACCCATAAATCTTTTAAACATTGTTTGTATTATCTCATTAAAAGATAAGTTCTAAGCAACATGAAATAAAAAAAACACAAATTAACAATAAGTTTCCAAGTTTAAGTGGATTGAATTTGTCAAAATCATATCATACATGGAGTTACATATGTGATGTTTGGCATATATATATATATATATATATATAATTTTTTTTCTTAGAAATGGAATGTTTATTGTAATTTTATGTGTTTAATTTGAATTTGGAAATCTTATAATTTTGAATTACATATAATTATTACATTAAAATATTAAGAAAACAAATAAGTAATTAAAATATTACAATTAAAAATAGATATAAATTATTAAAATATTAAAAATAAACATATTATATAAGTAAAAAAAATATAAGTTAAAAAAAAAATAATATAAACAACATTTGTTAATTTAATTTATTTTAATATATATGTATTTTTTATTTGAAAATAAAAAATATATATTTTTTATAAATAAAACATCAAAATCATTAATTTTGTATAAAAAAAAACTATCATTTTACATTTATAAGTATTTTTTATTTGAAAATCAAAAATATATATTTTGTATAAATAAAATATCAAAATCTTTAATTTTATATAAAAAAAACTTATTAATTTACATTTTTAAGTTTAAAGGTATATACTTATTGACAATGGACACATTTAATAGATTTTTAGTGCTTAATCAATTTTGTATGGACAAGATTAAATATTAATGAAATATTCTTAGTGGTTTCAATAAATCAATGGTTGTGATTTCAACTACTAACTATAAAGGCATGCATTTACATGTTTACTTTTTTCACTTTTACTTGATCATATTTAAAATTTACTACGATCGCTAGTTGATTGTCAGGTCTGAGTGATTAACAAAAATTTAGATTTTGTTACACAGTAGAGAGATGTCATGTGCATCAATTTCATTTTCTAAGCCAGCCAAAACCTTTCAGTGTTCACCAACTAAGAGTTTGCTGCTGTGCTAGTAATATTATTCCTCTGCAGTTTTAAATTATTGACCAATCTAGAAATCTGATCGATTTAAAATAAAGCAGAACCACTAAAATAAAATTTTGAAATGCATGAAATTTTTATCCATACCAAACTCAGACTACCCTGAAAATCTTGTAGGATTCAAGTTCATTTTTTTATCTTAAAAAAAAAAAAAAAATCCTCCTGTTGATACAAGCTATACATTGAATGCTGTACGTCCAAAACCCATTAATCAAGTTGAATTTGTATGTCGTTTTCTATCTCAATGTGATGGTGACAGCCAAAAATAAAAATCTATCTCAATGTGATGGTCACAGCCAAAAATAAAAATGCGTAGTCAGTAGAATATAACTGGTTACGTGCCATTTGGAACCTTCGCAGGCGCAATAAGATTCGCAGTGTATCGGAAATGAGAGGTTGATCCTGTTTAACTATTAGTAGAAACAATTTAATGCAAGAGGTTGATCCTGTGTGTACGTCCAAAACCCATTAATCGATTTGAATGTTGTACGTCCAAAACCCATTAATCGAGTTGAGATGAATTTGTATGTCATTTACTATCTTCATGCAATGGTGACAGGAAAAAATAAAAATGCGTAGACTATAATTCAGAACCTTCGCAGGCGCAACCAGACTCGCTGTGTGTCCGAAATAAGACTGTACAACGAGGAAAATATACACGATAGGCATTTATAAATCAGTTAAGCAATTTGACAGCTTCTGAAACAGTAAAATATAGAAATAATATTATTGAGAAACTTTGTACCAACAACGACGATTTGGCTC
>JZKD02S0802481.1:229299-240040 GCA_000966675.3 Picea glauca | reverse complement strand
TCCTTGTGTTCAAGCACCCACTTGAAACTCTGAGGACACCAATCCTCCCTAGCACCTCCCTTCCACCCTGAAATATTAAACTTTGATTTTTACAACTTTATCACAGTGATACAACATTTATCTATGGCTTACCAGTCTCATCATTGTTCTACTACACTGCTATGCTCTGCCTACATCAATGTCTCTCACCTCGCATTTACTACGCTTTCTATTCTTCTCTCAAATATGCATTTTTGTTCCTTGCTTCTTCTACGCTTCTGATCCTGCACACTGCATGCTTCTAAATGCATGAATCACACACAACAGTTGCGAAATATCTTCTATGTTCTGCATTTTTATACTCTATGTGCATGAATTGCATCCTCTGCACAATGCTTCTGCATGCTCTTTACAATGTCATTGTTCTTCCCTGGTGGTTGTTCACTGCAACTCTTCCTTGCTTCTCCATATCTCAACAGTAGAATCACTTCACTTCTCTATTCTTCATGCATTTCTCACATCGAGTCATCTCTTGATAATCATGGAAACTCTTCGTCTTCTCTGGCATTACCGAATCTATTCATCATCCGTGGACGTTATCCTGAGATTCCTTGGATTCTCTGGCAGTCAAAAATCTTCGTCTTCTTTGTCAGTTACAGTCAGTCGTTTGTGGCATATTTGGCTTCCAATCCCCTTCCTTCATGTGACCACCGGTAGTGACCGAACGCCTAACCAACAGGTGCTTCTCGATTTCTGTCTACTGAGCACTAGCTCCATTTCACGATATGACCTTGGGCTATGAACTTCATGTGACCATGAGATTGCGGTCACATCCAAAGGTGGTTTAGATCAAACTTATTTTCACCCCGCAATTCACCATGAGCCTCCACATGTCCTTTCTCCAAAACCATGGTTTCAATTGCATCCCGCTCATGAAAAATTAAGGCCCGAGCATGTTCTGGCCTCGCAATGGAGCATGATAGTTGATCTCACAATCTTGATGGTTCTCCTGAATGGATAGTTCATATCTGTCCCCTCAATTCTGTGGACCATATCTCACCTTCCTAAATCAACGGTTGAGGTTTCCTTCGTGATCTGGGCTCCGTGAGATTCAAATATCAAACCATGTTGTTGTTGACTGAATATCTTCTAGAATGGAAGATCTGCTAACATCTTTCCTCCTCAATCAATGATCAAGATATACTTCGTGAGTCCGGCCTTTGGGAATTTCAATTCTCAAACTCTCGTTTGTTGTTGACTGGATATCTTCTGGAGTGGAAGATCTGCTGACATCTATCCTCTTCAATCAATGGCTCTACCTTCTTTCCTTTGTCCACACGCAATCCTTGGTCTCAGCGGTCAGATGACACATGTCCCTCCAAACCAATGGACGAGATCGATTTCATGATCCGGGCTCTGATACTTTCAATTCTCAAGTTCTCATTTTCTCCCAGAGAATTTCACCCAGAGTCCATGATCCAACGATGTGTGTCCTCTTTAATCCAATGACTATCCTCTGCTCCGAGACTTCAGACTTCAAGACTTCGGGTCTTTGGGTAAGTACTGGTGGTAAAACTCCAGAAGCAAAACTCCCAGAGTGACGTAACTCTTGCATCACTAAATGACGTGTCATGAGCCGAGCAGCTACCACGTGTCACTCGGATTTGTGATTTGCATGTACCTGAAGTGTCGAATCAACTTGACACTTATCATTGTTTGATTGTGCCACGTGTCCTTGCTGACATAATCTTGCTGACATGGATCCTCCACATGTCCATGCTAACGTGGTATGCCACATGTCCTTACTGATGTGGTCTTCTAATGTAGATCTCCCTAATCTAACGATCATCGTCTGATCTCCACATCTGATGTTTCTTATTCATTTCAGATTTCTGGGGTCTGGGATTTTCAAATCTCAAACTTTCAAGAGCGTAATATCCTCGCATCTTTATATCCGAAGTGAATGTTGTTCATTCGATAAGGATCTTAGATCGACGAATCAATCTTTCTATGATGCAAATTTGCTATCTTATCCTATCCTTCCACTCGAAATTGATCCGACGGTTGAGGGAACTTTGCATTCCGGGAATTTCAAATCTCAAACTTTCCAGAGTGTAACTTCCTCGCATATTTAGATCTGGAGTGAATGTTTTTCATTCGATTATAAACTTGGATCGATGGATCGATCTTTCAACGGTGCAGCTTTATTAGCTTATTCTGTCCTTCCACTCGAAATTGATCCTACGGTTGGAGGAACTTCGCATTCCGGGGATTTCAAATCTCAAACTTTCCTGAGTGCAATCTCCTCGCATCTTTAGACCCGAACTAAACATTGTTCGCCGATCATGTTATCAAATCGACGGCTCGATCTTTCTGCACACTCCTCCTGTCTGGACATTGATCTGACGACCATTGCCGCTCCTCCTCCTGAGCTTACACTTTCTCCCAACTTGGAATAATGTCTAAGTGTCAAAGGCCTCGACCTTTGATCCTTTTACAAGTCCTGATGACTTGGACCTCGTCTGCGCTTCTGGAAACTACTAACTCTTATGATCTTTCTCATCTCTGCATATTGTTCGCTTCTCCTCCTGAGCTTACGTGCCACTGTTTCATCATCGATGCACACTCTGATATTTCCATCAATGACAAGCACACTCTACTTATAAATGTGCAAACATCATTGTTGTTCTTGCCATCAATGACAAGCACACTCTGCCTCTAAACATGCCAACAAGTCACACCATCATTCTTGAGACCAAAGGGTAATTTTCGGTAAGAAAAGGTTCCCCAAGGGAAAATAAAAGTGGTCTTGTGTTGGTCCACTGGTAAAACATTAATTTGATTATAGTCGAAGAAACCATCCATCAAAGAGAAGATTTTGTTGTCGGCACAGTCATCGATAATCTAATCAACAAAGGGGGTCAGGTAATTATCCTTAGGAAAAGCCTTATTGATGTCCCTATAATCTACACATACATGGATGGTACCTTGTTTCTTATTCATCGGAACTAGATCAGATACCCAATCAGTCAAAGCCACAGGATAAACAAAGTTAGCTTTAAGAAGTTTTTCAACCTCAAGCTTGATAGTAGCAGCTTTGTGTGGGTGTACTGGGCGAAGTCTCTATCGAATAGGTTTAGCATCCGGGTATGTCTTAATTTCGTGCACAATGATATCAGGACCAATACCTACCATCTCTTTGTAAATCCAATCAAAAACATCGTGAAATTCTTAGAAAAGGGATTTATACGTGTGGACCTCGTTAGTAGAACATGAGGCCGTGATATGGACATTATCCATGACTCCAGGTTTAATGGATATGTTGAGAGGGATGGTAGGTGAAATGTTTCTCAAGTTCCCTTCATACAAAACATCATGCATTGACTCAGGAACTAAAGAAATAAAAACAACGGTCGACGGTGTCAAAATCTGTTGGTAACTCTCTATGGTGTCGCATTCGAGGAAGAGAATGGAGCGATGATTCCCATCGTCCTAAGGAGTGTCTTTCATAGACATGATAGACATGATCATATTGTCTGTGGGAAAAGTCATGTGAAACAGATCGGGAGATGAATCAGAGAGAGAAGGTGAGGAGGGGGTTGTCGATTGAATAACTTGGTAAGCATATTCCACCGGACTTAAAGGCATCTGGTTGCCATAACGGAGGTAATCACCAGGGTTGGGTACTACCCATGGGTCATATGACTCAGGGGTTTCACGAATAGTGGTGGATATCATGTTAATAGAGGCAATGAAAGGAGGGGGGATATCGGGTGGTGGGATAGGAAATGTACCCATCAAAGTTGAATCTCTCAAAAGACCCACGTCGACATTCTCGTAACTAGGAGGTGTCTTCGAAATGAAGGGAATGTTTCTAGTACAGGAATTGGAATTAAAGAAGGCTAGTTGGTCAATAGTAACTACCTTTCCTTGATTCGGGAAATGTACCACACAGAAAAGGGTAGACACAACTGCATGCATGGAATCAATCCAGCTATGACCAAGTAAAAGGTTATAATCAAGAGGTGCATCAAAGACCTCGACCTCAACATTGATCAATTTACCTTCCAACGTAATAGACAACAAGGGAAGAACATCATAGGGTTTAAAGCTTGTACCATTGAAGGCCTTAAGTGTATTGTGTTATTCGGTGAGGGCAGGAGAGCCAATGGCTTTCCAACAAGTGATGGACATGACGCAAGTCGAGGCTCCTTCATCAATAATTGTTCTACAGATATTCTTGTTTTCAACAACAACTTGGATCTGAAAAGATAACTGAGGAGGAAGCCTTGGAACGTGATCTTCCAAGTAAAAGATTACAAGATTAGTATCTGTGGGATCAATTCCACCGATGGCATTTAACAGTGCCTTTCGTTGAGCTGGGAAACTTTGAAGGACTTCAAGAGCTGACATTGCAGAGGATGCTTGTGCAAGGTCTTCTATGATATTGTAGTTTTGGGAAGCACGGGCGTGCAGGTTAAACGCAGACTTTCGAACAATTCCCTTAGGAGGAGGGCGAAGAACTATATTGAGACCTGGTCTTTCGATATGAAGAGGACCATTGGGAGGTGGAGTTGTGGGAGAAGGTTGAACCAACGAAGGAGGTATATCATCAACTTTATCTTTTGATGGAGAGTAACCTTTGGCTCGAGTTGCGATTGCAACTTCGTTCTTTTTAGAATCACCAGTACACATAAGTAAATAAGACGAGGTAGAAGGAGAAGCTTGGTCATGAATGACCAATTGGGCTTGTTGTTGAGAAGGGAAAGGTTGTGACAAAATGACAGGTGTAGAAGGTTTCCTAGTCCCTTGGAGGAACTTAGTAACTTCGGCATGTCTCAAACAATCTTTCGTGTAATGATCATCACCATAAATAACGCAAGGATAACGAGGTTTATGTTTATCTTTCTCATCAATGGTTTGTGTTTTGGCTTTATCAGATTGTGGATTATTATTCTTGTCCTCCTTTTTCTTACCCTTCCCTTTCTTTTTATTTTGTTTTTTCTTGGCAGACGTGGATTGAATGAAATTAACTTCGACAGTCTTACCACTGGAAGGAGTAGGAGTAGGAGTACTTTGTGCATTGGAATTATTAGATTTGGGATTGGTGTGACTAGCGTGCGAAGACTGGGTCTCATCATGAAAGGTTCCAATCATACCATCAACAACATGAGAAACTATTGGAGGGGTTGGGGTAGGGTTGGTGGAAGGATGAGGAGCGTCAGGCATCAAATCGTAGAGTGTGTTTGCTTGCGAATAAAGGAGATCGAGATACTAAGCACGACTAATCACCTACTCTTCAATGACAACACCACCCATGGCAATATCACGAGCAATAGGTCCAATGAGTGATTTGGTAAACCACTCGACTAATAGTTGATCAAGAAGAGGAACTTTGATTAAACATCTTCTTCTCCTCCACTCATGAATGTGATCAGAGATATGAGTGGATGAGGATTACTTGAAAGAAATCAAAATTCCAATTCATGTCTCGTATCGAATTGGTAACTGGTAATGTGTCAGAAAGGCCATGGATAGGGTGTTAAAGGCATTGAAGAAACCTTGTGGTAACTCGACGTACCATTTTTCTGCCAAACCCATGAGAGTCTGTTGGAAAAGTCATAATCTAATGGAGTCATCCATCAAGGATTTGGATGAACACCACAGATGAAAAGTCATAACATGATTATTTGGATCTTCTCCTGCTCGACCGTCAAATTTAGGAATGTCAGACGATAACTTGGACGGTATGACGGGCCAATAAGGAGAATGTAAGATAGGATCATTCAAAATCCTAGATAGATCACATAAATCCAAAGTGGCCTGGAAAGGAAATTGTCGGTTCACTTGTGGAAACTGGTAGTTTTGACGGGGAAGTCTCGTAGGTATTCTAGTAGGACTGTAAGCAGTCTGCAAATAATTGGACAGTCCTGACAGACTCGGTTGTGGAGGATTTTGAGGCATATAGCCCGCAAGTTTGGGTTGGGTAGAGGGGTTCCCTTGGAAAGGGACACTAGATTGAACGCCCTGACCCCAAGTGGGATTCAAGGAACCTAGATACAGTTGACCGAATTTAGGGGGTACAAAAGAGTTAACTTGAGTATGTTTCCCCCCAGATGGTTGTAGATTTCCTTGGAAAGGAAGGTTCCAAGGTTGAGATTGTAACACGGGTGTGTTCTGTCCATAAAGTGGGTTATGGAATTCAACCTAAGGTTGCCCCCCAAGTTGGGGTTGTGCCCCAATTTGAGTTTGACCCTCAAATTAAGGTTTCCCCCCAGCTTGACGTTAACCTCCAACAAGAATCTAGTAACTAGAAGTGATAATAATACCTGTGCCTCCAAGAGGATTGGAGACACTAGGGCCAAGATGATGAGATCCTCCTACCAACGATGGAGGAGGAACATAAGGCCCTCCGGAGAGTACCTAGGCGGGTGTAGGGACAAACTGACTTGCAACATTATACCCAGGAAGAACAAAAAGTCTAGAACCTCTGGATGTAACCTGGGTAGGGATAGCAACAGAAGTATTCAAGGCTCGATACCTAGGAGGTAGTGATGGATTTGGTCTAGATGGAAGTGGTGTTCCAATCAGAGCTTGGGTAACAACCACATTTCCAATAGAAGTTGTGGTAGCTCGTGGGACCATAGAATGGGCCATCTAGAGAGGAAATATCAAGTGAGAACGGACCAACAACTGGTCTGAAATGGTGTTGACACTACTGGTAGTACCAGTAAAGTGGTCTAAGGGTACCGTATAGGTAACAGATGTCTTGGGCATTTTTTATGCCATAGGTTGATCAGGACTCCCTCCTAGGTTACCATATAGATCATGTATCGTCAAAGGGATGGAACCAAAATCATAAGTTTCAAAAGTGTAAGTCGGGTTCCTAAATGATTCACTTTGAAAAAGTGGATCCTCTACTCCAAATAATGTGCTAGGTCTGATAGGTACTTCAATATCATCAACAAGAACAATTTATCTAGATGAATTCACCCAGGGTATATGTGGATTTCATGAAACACTCAATGCTAGATTGACAGGGAGGTGGAAAGCCTCTAAGGAGTCCAAAACAATTAAAATTTCTTCCAAAGAGTGTGTGCTTCCAACTTCAGAAGCAACTTCATGGTTGATTACTCCCTCAGGAGAGCCTTTTGGTGAATTGAAGCAAAGTTTGGTAGCCTTCCAGATCTTTTGGGGGTAGCCCTTGCATCCTACGTGAATGGTGAAGGCCGATGTTGGTTGAACAGTAAAGAACAGAAAAAATCTATGTCCAACTAGAGAAAATAGACAACACTCACTAATAAAATCTAGGATTCAAACCAAGCAAACAAACCTTCTTATTTCGAAGTCACTAGTTGGTGATGAAATCCAACGTCGCAAAATCAATACAAGAAGGGGGTTGGGTGATGCAGTACCCCACATCAGTAGGGTCTGCTGACCTCCCGATCTCTAGATCTTCTCAATCTTCGAGTTGGAGCAGCTCTCCGATTCCCTGCTGGAATCTTTAAGAAATGTCCACAGGTCCTTTTCACGAAACTCTGTCATGAGAACAAGCACCAGGCACGAGCTTCTCTCACGTGACCACTGGTTGTGACCATGAGCCTAACCCAAAGATCATTTCGTGATTTTCGATTTCCCAATCGGCCATTTCTCTAGGTATTAGCTTTCCCCTAGCTAATCCCTCCCTCACGTGATCGTTGGTGGTGACCATGCGCTTGAGTGAAAGGCACATCGTGATTTTGCATCTCGCGACTCTAGGAGTCTCTTTACCTCCATTCTCCTAATATCTGAGCTCACGATGACGCTAGATCGACTGTCCATATTTTTCCTTTGATCAACGGCTGTGATCAAGTCAAAATTTCGTGTTTCGTGACTTTGGGAGTCTCCTTACCTCCGTTCTTTTGATATCCAAGATCGAGATGGCGCTAGATCAATGGTCTAGATATTTCCTTTGATCAATGGCTGTGATCAAGTTGGGATTTTTCATTTCCTGACTTTAGGAGTCTCCTTACCTCCATTCCCCTGATATCTGAGATCGTGATGGTGCTAGATCGACGATCCACAATCTTTTTGGATCCAATGGCTCAAGTCAAATTGGGATTTCACCTTTCACTCCTTTGACTCTTATGGAGTCCCTTCAACACTTAGTCGAATCCCGGATCTGTGCACTCTTTGCAACAAATTCTTACGCAAAACTCGGTTCTTGCCAGTGACTATGCACGCCTTGTAGCAGTCGCTTTGCACTCCTTGCAAAGGGAAAGTTTTGTACTATCTCTCCTGAGCTTCAGGATCGAAACAAATCTCGTCAATGCACTCCTTATGTTCGATGTGCACACCTTGCACTCACTCAACGAAAGAGAAATGATTGAAACTTATACTAACATTCACAGTTTCCTCCATTCACAATGAAATTCATTCATTTATGAAACCTCAATAACAAAGAATTGCAAATAGTAATAGTACTATGCATTTGGGTCAATTTTCCTCTGTCATATTCATTCGAAAGTAAAATGGCTACAGCTAATATCAAAACAATAACTTAAAACTCAGAAAATTCCTACTAACTTGCAGTAGCCTCATTTGGGAATACAAAATTCTATTTATTTCAGAGGGTCCTTAGGGTTCCCCCCCCCCGACTACTCATTTATCTCAAAAAAAGAAAAACATAACTACTGCCTAAGTTTAGTTACATTCAAGACTCGGAGTGAAAACCCCCTGATCACTCATGATCATTCCACCTCCAAGCGTTTGATCTTCTTCTGTTGTTCATCATATTCCCAAAGGATTTGCAGTAACTCCTGACGTTTGAGGTTCTGAAATGATTCCCGAGTGCCAAACTTTCCTGCCATGTGTGCTCTCGACGACACTGACGATGCTCCTGCATCATACTCCCCTTGGACAAAAATTCATGGAATCTTGTCCATGAGCTCCTGCACAAACTTTCCATGCTTCTAGATATCAACTTCATCTTCCCAACTGGCATCTTCTATTGGGCATCCCTTCCACTTGACTAGATATTCAAAATAGGTCTTGCTTCTGGTCTTTTTGCCAATTCTCTGATCAATGATCTTCTCCATATGTGGTTTTTCTGCTATAGGCATTTGTTTCTCCCACTAAATCTTATCTTGATATTTTGATCCCTCTGTGTCATTTTTGTGTAAGGATACAGGTCCAAAACATTAAATATGGGTGATATGCCCACATCATCTGGCAGCTCAATCTCATAGTCATTTGCATCAAATTTTCTCAAGATCTTACATGGTCCTATCTTCTTCATTTTTAACTTGTTATATGTTCCCTTAGGGAACCTTTATTTCCTGAGATGTGCCAGAACCTGATCTCCCACCTCAAATTGAAGTTCTTTGTGATGTTCATCAACTCTGCACTTGTAGTCTTGGCTATAGTTCTGCAATTGTCCATTGATCTGACTATGGAGCTTCTGCATTTCTGCAACAAAATCTTTGGCTCCAACGCTTCTGATCTCACTCTGTCCCAAGTCTCTCAACTTGGATACTCCCCTAGGTTGCATTCCATACAATATCTAGAATGGGATCTTCCCAGTGCTTATGTTTGGTGATTCGTTGTATGAAAATTCTTCTTGTGGCAGAATCTGATCCCACTTGTTATGATGCTCAGTGACCATACTCCTCAACAATTTTCCAAAACTTATGTTTACCACCTCAATCTGTTCATTTGTCTGAGGATGATAAGTTGAGTTGAAGGACATATCCATCCCCAACTTCTTCCATAGTGTTCTCCAGAAGTGACCAACAAATTTTATGTCTCTGTCCGAGACGATGCTTCTGGGTAGGTCATGAAGTCTCACAACTTCCTTGAAAAACAGATTTGCAACATGGGTTGCATCATTGTTCTTCTGGTATGGGATAAAGTGTGCCATCTTTGAAAATCTATCACCACCACAAATATGGAATCACATCCTCTTTGCGCCCTTGGTAGTCCTAACACAAATCCATGTTTATCGCATCCCAAGGCCTCTCTGGTATCGGCAATGGTTGATACAATCCAGTGTTCTGTCTTTTTCTTTTTGCATGTTGGAAGATTCTACATCTGTTCAAAAATTTCACCACTTCTATCCTCATACCTGGCCAATAGTATGAACTGCTCAACTGTGTGAATGTTTTATCATGGTCGAAATGTCCAGCCAATCCTCCACTATGCTTCTCCTTCAAAAGGTTGTCCCTCATTGAATATTTTGGTATGCATAATTGATTTCCCTTGAACAAAAATCCCTCTTGAATCATATACTCTACCCATTGGCTCCTATCTCTCAGAACAGGATTCACACATGCTTTGTATGCTTCCTTGAAATCTGGATCATCACTGTACATTTCCTTAAGGTGTTCAAACCCCAAGGTATTCACCTAAAATTCCTATAGAATCAAACATCTCCTGCTCAAGGCATCAACAACTTTGTTAGCATTCCCAACAATATGTTTTATGACAAAAATAAAATTATGCATAAACTCGATCCACTTTGCATGTTTCTGATTCAATTTTTCTTGTCGAGTTATGAATTGTAAAGCTTGGTTATCGCTATACAACACAAATTCCTGTGGGACAAGGTAATGTCTCCACTTCTTCATGGCTTGAATTATAGCATAAAATTCCTTATCATATGTGGAGTATTTTATCTTAGTCTCATTCATCTTCTCACTGAAATAGGCAACTGGTCTATTATCCTGGCTCAAAACTGCTCCAATTGCAACTCCACTTGCATCGCATCTCACCTGAAATGTCTTTT
>JZKD02S0802481.1:187683-207794 GCA_000966675.3 Picea glauca | reverse complement strand
AAAACACCTTCAAATGTGAGCGTTCATGTGCTTGAATTTTGGCAAAAACTGTATTAGACCACCCATCTTCATCACTTTTTGTCCCTCCAATAACAACTTCATATCATTTAAAGCAACATCTTGAAAAAAATCACATGTATAGCCATGCAGTGACAACTGTTGTGACTGGAAACTCAGTCTTCTACAATCCTTCTCATTCATTTTAGTAAATGATGAGCAGTCATCAGGTTTGTCAATACCTATTTCAAATTTTGCATCTAGAAGTGACCTTTGCGGGTCCAGAGACACTATAAATGATGATTCCATTACATTACCTTCTAGAGACAATTCGTTAAAAAATGTTTTTTCTGAAACATGTGGTTTTACAGGGGCGACTGCAGGACATAACTCCTTCATAAATGCTTTTCCAAATAGAAATTCCAGTGTATGAGCTCCTCCAATTTCTTCCAGACATTCAACTTTCTCAGCATCAATAGTATCCTCATGTCGATCTGCTCTCATAGGGATGACATCCATTTCTCTGTGATCTGGGTTCATAGATTACTTCTGGGTTCATAGATTACTTCTGATTTCCTTTCTGTAGCAGTGACAGGAAATGGGGGGATACATGTTGGTCCATTTGTAACATTTGCCCACTGGTTAAAACACTCCTAACTGAATCTGCACGCCTTTCATTAGAATGTATTTGCAGTTTGGAGACTCCTTCGCTAGCTTCATCAATAATGGACTGTTCCAGGTCTTCACATGCAAGAACCACTCCTGGCAACCTAGATGAGTTGAAATATTGATGATTATCCTTGTTTAGGGAATCGACAACAACAATATTTAATGGCCCCTCCAAGGAACCTTCTCTGCGTCTCTCCATCGATCAATGCCAAAATTAAGGTTGGTTTCTTTGTTTGTCGCAGAGAAGTCAGTGTGCAGGGTTTGCATTAACGGTTTAGAATCCTTTAAATGTAGCCGCCGTTGGATTTAAACACAACTGATTTCATTTCATTTGATTTCATTGCCGACATGGAGGTGGCTTTGGAGGATTAGCGAAGTAGTGGTGCCAACTTTGGATGTTGAACGTTCATTCTCCGAATTTTTTTGATATTGAACGCTCATTTTTTCATTATTAGATGTGAATTGCAGTGCAGCCCCCGATTTGATTCTTCGGACCATTGCCTTTTGTTTTGTTTTGTTTTTTGGCTGAATAGCATTCACAAATTATAATTTCCCTTTTTTTTCTGCAGATTAGATTAATGTATATGTTTTTTTTTGGCCTTTTGCTGTTGGTACTTCTATTTCTGAATTTTCACTATTTTTTGTTACTGAATTTTCACTGGTTTTAATATGTCTCTCGGATGGGATTTATGTTCGGCATTTATGCATGTTTTTCTGGGTTCGCAATATTTTCAAGTGTTTGTCCTGTTACTGTTGTTACTATTGATTAAAGATCTGGCAATGGAGCAAACGATTCTACTCAGCCTTCAGGTGAAAGTCATCTCTGCTAAACATGTCATTCCTTTTTTTTTTCACGTTACGCTAAAAGATTCTAGCTATCGTTTCTCTTTATTTCATGTTATTTTCAATATTAGGTTCAATTAATTGTTATGTCC
This sequence comes from Picea glauca, assembly GCA_000966675.3. NCBI lineage: Eukaryota > Viridiplantae > Streptophyta > Pinopsida > Pinales > Pinaceae > Picea > Picea glauca. Next base: position 206,193 of record JZKD02S0802481.1, on the reverse strand, counting down.
GTCGAACAATAATTGATAAATATTGGTTTGGTTGATGTTGAGAGGGTTTCATGTTATTTTCAAGATTAGGTTCAATTAATTGTTATGCCCATAAACTAATAATTGGTAAATATTGGTTTGGTTGATGTTGAGAGGGAGGTGCCGCTGTAGCAGAGGATTGTTGTAGCGGAAGAAGATTGGTTTTAAATGCAAACGCTGATAAAAGGTAAGTAGTATTTTAAACAAATTCATTCATAGGTGGTTTTTTTTTTAATTACTGATTAACGAATATTCGGTACTAGATTATACACAGAAAAATGTCTTTAGAATTTTCGTATTAATTAGATTATACAGACAGAAAAATGTGTTCAGCATTTTTGAATTAATTATATCTCGTCTTCTTCTTGGAAACTTATGAGTGAAATGGAATCAAATGCGTTTAGAGTATTTCCATGTTGTCTACTGAAACATAGGGTTGTTTATTTGAGGAAATAAAAAACATAAAAATGAAGTCGACAGATAGGTACAAGTAGTAATATTTCTTTCTTTACGGTCTCCTTCCTTTAATAGAGGAACGAACGAGCGATTAAGAGCTGCCTGACCTGTTTCAATGAACAAGTTTCTTGATAACCCTCTTTCCATCTCTTTACCGTAAGATTCGATCCCAGGCTGCCAAAGAGTCTCCTCTTCACCAAATGTTAGAAACAATGGTATCACACACCTTCTTTCAAGTCTTCATACCACTTGCATATCAGCAACTATAATTTCTTAAAGCTAGGCAAGGTTGTTGTAACCAGCCTCTGCCTCTCCTGGCCTGTTCCCACTCCCCTCTCTCGGCCTCTGCATCCTTTCCTCAGAAGTCTTCCTGTAACCGGATTGACTTCCGTTCCGTTCAGTTCTCCAAAATAAAATGCCAGTTAATGGCCTTATATGGCTTACGTGGACAACAGTATGACGTGACGTATGCAGAGAAGACATCTCCCCCAGAATAATGAACGTGGCCGTGACATCAAATCCGGTCAATCTCACAGGTCGACATTATTAATCCGGTAATTATTAATCCTCTAAACTCTAACCACTCCCTCTTGTTACTATTAACCCTCAAAAATATAAAACTACTAAATATAACTGAATGGCGGGGTTTGGTGGCCGCTTTGGCACTCTTGTGTTTGGTGTATTTCCTCGATCATATACTTTGTAGCTAATGAGGCTTTTTCTAAGTGGACCACTATGATTGGAGAATGCATGTTTTCATGGGAATATATTAAAAATTCTTGGTTTTAAAATTTGTGTTCAATTTGGTTGATTGGTTATGTTAGTTCTACTAAACTTTAGTATTGAGAAACTAATAAAATGCATGATGTTAGAAGTGAGAAACTGATGTTTGATAAACCAAATCCTGAGTTGTATCATTTGTCTATTTATGATGGAAAGTCTAGTTGGTGGATTTTCTAATACACAATTTGCACATTTTGGAAAGATCTTGGATTATAGTGTATTGATATTGTCTATATTCGTACTTTGTGTCCATTTTTACTTCTATACTTCTCTCCCTTATCTCTTAGTGCATTTTTTCAAACAATTTTTGAGTACATCATTTTCCTTCCATCTTATGAGAATTAAAGGGATCATATTCATGTTTAAATTTTTCAAGTCTCCTACTTAGACAACGTGGTCTTCCCAACTTGAAACCACAATACAAAACAACATCCATTATAGAGATTGCCAGTGTGAAAAATCAATCTTTAATGCAGACCTAGAGTTATGATCCATGATCGGCATGCCTACTAAATATCCTTTATATGAAAATAGTTATGACCATACCAACCTTCCATAAGTGATCCTTTCTCTTATAGATAGTGCCGCTTAAATATGTTGTCACTCCATAATTGGCTGTGGTTGGCAGTCCACAATGTCTACAACATTCCTTAATATCAAAGTTTATATCCCTTAAAATAATCGACCTTAGCTTATTTTAACCCTTGTAATGACTTTATAGTTCTTGAGTGTAAACATAAACCATCCAAAACTCTTTGTAATATGAGGAAAGTAGGCATATTATAGAAAGATGACTTTATATTCTCTTTGCTTCCTTGATCCAAACTACATATATACTCTGTAGTACTCTCCCAAGGAATACGACATTAGCTTGGTACCAAAATTGACCTTGCAAAAGTTGCGATAACATTGGAACATTAATTGCGCAAATATTAACAAGTGTAAATGTTATCTAATGTGATATGTTGTATTAGCAATGTGTTGTTTACTACCATGAGCTTCTACTATCTGTATTCTTTCTTTGGAATTCTTGTGTTTGACATATACTATTTGATAAAGCATTTACTCAATCATATATTTGAAAGCACGAGGAACACAAAATTTTCATTTCACTATGCTAAAAACTTTTAGTTATTTAAAATTGTGTGTTTAGTTTTATTTGTTGGCCATCTTAATTCTACTAGACCATAGGAGTTGTTTGATAGGCCATCTCACTAGTTTCCAACCCTTCCAATTGAGAAAGGTTTCTAGGCCTTCTAAATGCCTAGAAGATAGTTGTATGACATGTCATTACATTAATAGGGTAACAAATGAGGGTTTATAGTGGTATCTTGTTTCAACTCTTCTTTCCATCTAGAGATTAATACACAATGTTGCTTTTCATGAGGAGCATACATGCATTGTCTACATTAATTTCATTTATGACTTATTTGGCATAAATGAGGAAGATGTGTGGGTACTTAATATTTATATTGGTTTGGTACTTTGAAATTTCAATTAATAGCATTTATGATTTATTTGGCATACATGAGGAAGATTTGTGGGTACTTAATATTTACATCGATTTGGTTCTTTTAAATTTTGATTAGAGGCCCCCACCCAAGTTTAGTCCCTGATGAGACATTTGACTCATTGTGACAAGGCTAGAAGGGTAGACACCCCCCTAGGAGTGAGACCCCCCCCCCCGATCCTTGCTTAAGTGCTTAAAACATAAGTTATTAGTATATCTAGCTTGTGGGCTATTGGATATACTCTTGGGTTATAGTGACAGCTAGTTTGTTTGATCCTAGGCCTAGCCCAGATCACTTATATAGGTCTTTCCAATATGAAGTTTGGCTAGCATACTTGTTTATTGGAGGCAATTGAGATCATTTTAAAGTAACGAATATCAATTTCCCATAGAATTTAAAGAGAAAGATGTTTTCAAAATTATCGTCCTACCACAATCAATTTATTATCATTCTCATAGATACTTTTCATTCTCTTTAATCATTATTTTGCATTCATTGTCCTAAGTGTAATCCTTTTCAACTTATGCATCACTTAATTACTTGATCTATTCAATTATTTTGCATCTGTTTTTGGAATATTCTAATATCTCTCCTCCCCATGGCAAGTTGATTGCCCTTAACGAGGCCAAATTCATCAACCACTAATTCATATACTACATTCCTTTGATACTCATTAGGTCCTTTTACTAATTACTTTTACTAATTTTTTGATTTCATAATTGTTTACATCATCCTAATTGAATCACGTGGATTAGACAATTTAACACATATAACTAGATAATATGTTATCATATCTATATAATACTTTCTAATATGTCACTCACATGGAAATATGATACATTTTTACATAAACAAACATTGTAATTTATGAGCCTTATCATTTTCCTATTCACCATGGGAAGTCTAGTGGTGCATCTTCTATTACACTAACTATTCACCACTTTGGAAAGACCTTGGAATATGCTTTCATTATTATTTGTATCTTTCTTTGGACCCTAAGCTCCCCATTATTTCTTCCTACATTTTTCCAAACAATTTTGAGGTCATCTGTTTATATGCTATGGAAATTGATGGGATCATATTCATTTACTAAATTCCCTATCTTGACATTCTTTTTCCAATACTAGTCTTCCTAACTTGAAACCACAATACAAAAGGGCACCCACTATAGAGAATGTTAGTGTGCAAAATCAATCCCTAATACAGACTTAGGGGTACAATCCATCAAATGACATGCCTGCTAAATCATTCATGTAGGGAAAGAGTTATGAACTTCATAAACCTTTCATAAGTGTTCCCCCATCATGGCTAGCGTTATTTAAGTTCATTGTTATTGCATAATTTTCAATGCTCAAAGGTGGCTCCATCCCAAAATTGGTATCGTCAATACAGATTTCAATATTATGAAATAAATGGTTATTAGAACTTGCCCGGGTCTCTTTGTATTGATCAAGGCAATTCGAATGTTGATAACTTGTATCACATGTGTAAAATTAGAACAAGAATTACACAATATAAAAAATGTTATGGAGGGTGAACGGAAAAATTTGCAAAGGTAATTTTGTACTAGGTAAGTGGGTCACATCTGGCTCCTACTTGGGGACAAATGCTCTTCTTGAGAATCCCAGAGAATCCCAAAGTCTCACCTACAAAGACAACCTCTGTATCCCATTTTCCATTCAGAAATTTCCTCTCTCTGTGCTTAATGATCATACATAATAGGGCTATATCAAAGTTAGAGTGTTTATATGATGATTTCTCCATTAATGTTGGGCTAAGGAAATTTTTGGGAACCTTTCCTTTGCCAGCACATAAAAATTCAAAGTGCTGGTTGAACTTTTGCCAACAAAAATCTCCAAATTCTGCACAGAATTTTCTAATGCCCTCTGAAACATAAGGAACAGGTCCATAGAACTTATTTTCTTTCTCCTTCTACTTAATAATCACAGTGAATGAAAACACCTTCAAATGTGAGCATTCATGTGCTTGAAAATTGGCAAAAATTGTATTAAACCACCCATCTTGATCACTTTTTGTCCCTCCAATAACAGTTTCATATTCATTAAGAAAAATGTCATTTAAAGTAGCATCTTGAAAAAAATCATATGTATAACCATGCAGTGACAACTGTTGTGACTGGAAACCCAGTCTTATACCATTTTAGTAAATGATGAGCAGTCATCAGGTTTGTCAATACCTGTTTCAAATTTTGCATCTGGAAGTGACCTTTGCGTGTCCAGAGACACTATAAATGATGATTCCATTACATTACCTTCTAGAGACAATTCGTTAGAATTTTTTTTTTTTATGAAACATGTGGTTTTACAGGGGCGTCTACAGGACATAACTCCTTCATAAATGCTTTTCCAAATAGAAATTCCAGTGTATGAGCTCCTCCAATTTCTTCCAGACATCCAACCTTCTCAACATCAATAATATCCTCATGTCGATCTTCTCTCATAGGGGTGACATCCATTTCTCTGTGATCTGGGTTCATAGATTACTTCTGATTTCCTTTCTGTAGCAGTGACAGGAAATGGGGGGATACATGCTGGTCCATTTGTAACATTTTCCCACTGGTTAAAACTTAAAACACTCCTAACTTAATCTTCATGCCTTTCATCAGAATGTATTTGCAGTTTGGAGACTCCTTCGCTAGCTTCATCAATAATGGACTGTTCCAGGTCTTCACATGCAAGAACCACTCCTGGCAACCAAGATGAGTTGGAATATTGATGATCTTCCTTGTTTAGGGAATCGACAACAACAATATTTGATGGCCCATCCAAGGAACCTTCTACCTGATTTCAAGGCACATGGAATTTACTAGTCTTATCACAAACATCTGCTTCTTAATTATCTGTCATGACCTTCTCAACGTTCTCCATGGACGACCCAGTAAGTATTGGGACCACACTGCCTTGAACAGATATATCATCACCGGGTGTCTCCTCTTCTGTATGAGACCTGCAATTGGGGGACTGCATATTGTCTTCATCATTCACCTATTGTTCATCCAGAATGTAGGCATCTTGTTCATCAAGATCAGTAGAGGGTTTCTCAAAAGGCCTATACATAAAACACTCTGGTGTTTCTTTGCTTGCATTGCTTCCAGGAACCTAGAAAATATCAGTGCAAAAGTCATAGGTTGACTGGCCATCAAGGTTCCTATCATACCTAGCTTCTGCACAATCTTCAGACTAAATTTTATGGGAGGAAAAAGTACCATCATTGCAATATTTCAGACTTGTATGATGCTCATATTCATTACAATAATCATCATGGTCATATATAGGAGGGACAAGTTCTTCATAATCAGGGGCAGAAAACAAATCTTTTTTGCGAAAAACATTGTTTCCATTGATCCCAGCAAGGCTGCCCCCTTTAGTGTCGTCATCTATTTCTTCCAAGACAACAAACTCACCACCAGGATTTGGAAAATCAGCTGAAAAACTGTGATGTTTTTCTCGCACACTTGTCACGTCTTCTTGGTTTCCCTCATCATAATTGTCCTTATCATCAAATTTAGGAGAACCTTCAAAATGCACTATATATGATCCGCCACAGCCCTGTCTCAAACATAAAGTATGATCCAGATCGATGAGATGATCACCATGAATGTCAAGACTGCCCTTTTCATCATAATATTGATCATGGAAATTAGCCATGAACAAAGGACATGTCTCTGTCTTTGATTGTGAACATAAATCCTGTGTCAAATGCGTCCCAAGGTTGCTGCTGCTTTGTTCTTTTGGGACCGCAGTTCCCTCTTCAAAGCAGCAAGGATCCTTAAGTGGGTCATGGGGGGTCTCTTTATGTTTGTCTGTAATATCCATGATGCCTCTTGCATGGCCAGCATAGTCAACCTCCTTAAAGTCTGAGCAGAAACTTTCTTTCGGGGCAGAGTCATCATCAGAACCTGAGGCATCAACATGCAAATCCTCGGAGTCTTTTATGATATCAACACTACCATCTTCATGGCTGTCTTCTTCCTCCAGGAAGGCTTCATCATCATCAATATCCTCCTTACTTTCAAAAAGGCCAAGAAGGTCCTCCTCCCGTAGGGCTGCAAACAGATCTTAATATGTATCTTCAAAGCTTTTAAATTTTGGACCCCTGTGCTTGAGAAATTCTTCAATGAAGACTGCAACGGAAGGTATGCTCCTTGGTTTGCAAGAATGCACCAGCCAATCCCTTTGTTCTCTCAGGTACATAGCAAAAACCTTCAACATCACATCATCAAGTTCCACTTTGACCCTTCCAAGATGCTTCAAAACATTTACAACCTATGAGATGTTCAATGATCGGTCACCATCAAATTTGGGCAATTCTCCCACCATTCTGGTTGACATTGATTAAGGATACTGAGGAATATCCTTGACATCAAAAGCTTTGTACACTGCGTGAAATTACCATGTACACTTTGTGAAATGACCATGGAGCCATCCTTCAACTTGTGCAAATTTCAACATGAAAGCTCAACAATAAATGAAATTCTCATACCTTATCATAGTGGAGTCGTCAAGGTGAGTAGTAGATGCCTTCACAATGGTGCTTGTTTCACCCTACAAGCACAAAGTGACTTTGAATGCATACATGCGTGAGTTACGTCATGACTTTGAATGCATACACCCTTTTGTTTTGTTTTCTAGATGAATAACATGGGCAACTTATAATTTCCATTTCTTTTTCTGCAGATTAATGTGTATGTTTTTTTTGGCCTTTTGCTTTTGGTACTTCTATTTCTGAATTTCCACTATTTTTTGTTTCTAAATCTTCACTGGTTTTATTTTTTGTTTCTAAATCTTCACTAGTTTTAATATTTCTCTGGGATGGGATTTCTGTTCCGCATTTATGAATTTTTTTCTGGGTTCACAATATTTTTTGAGTGTTTTCCCTGTCACTGTTGTTACTATTGATTAAAGATGTGGCAATTGAGTAAACGATTCCACTCAGCCTTCAGGTGAAAGTCATCTCTGTTAAACATGTCATTCCTCTTTTTTTTTTCACGCTATGCTAAAAGATTGTAGCTATCATTTCTCTTTATTTCATGTTATTTTCAAGATTAAGTTCAATTAATTGTTATGTCCATAAATAATAATTGGTAAATGTTGGTTTTGTTGATGTTGAGAGGGAGGTGCCGCAGTAGCAAAGGATTATTGTAGCGGAAGAAGATTGGTGGTTTTAAATACAAACCCTGATAAAAGAGTATGTAGTATTTTAAACAAATTCATTCATTAAACCATTACTATTTTCTCTTATCTGTGTCTTCATCTTATATTCAATTCTGGTTCAGTTGAATTTTACACTTCTCTTTTAAATCACTAAATTGTATTACTACTGGGTGTAAGAAATCATTACTAAATTGTATTACTACTGGGTATAAGCAACCATTACTAAATTGTATTACTACTTGGTGGTGTAAGGAACCATTTTCATTAAAGAGTAATTTAATAAGTGAATAATTTTTTTTAAATATATTTCAAATTTTGATAACAAATGGTGGTGTAAGGAACCATTCAATTAAAGAGTAATTTAATAAGTGAATAATTTTTTTTAAATATATTTCAAATTTTTATAAAAATTATATTAAGTTTTTATTAAAAGAATAATTTAATAAGTGAATAATTTTTTTTAAATATATTTCAAATTTTGTTAAAAATTATATTAAATTTGAATAGAAATTATATTTTCATTTACAATATAACAAATTTAAATTATAAAACTTTTTTAAATTATCAAATAATCTATATTTAAAAAAATATATATCCAAACCAAATTTTATAAAAAAAAAGAACAATAAAAAATTTGAATTTAACACCTTATTATCCTACTCGGTTTCGGTTTATGAAATATAAGAGTGGTATCCCTACAAAATTCCAGATAAACAATGCAAACTGTTGGAGAACTGCTAAATGGATTTCAGATTCAAGATATCGGTATTAATGCAAATTGCTTGATTTTGAACTCGTTACCCTAACTAAGTTGTAGCTTTAAGTTCTAGATGCAACTTACAAAACAATATTAAACATTACAATTGGTTAGCAAGAAGATAAGTTGTGGACAGAGGGGCTTACAGAGGAGGCGCAGACTGCAAAAGAATATCTGGGCAAATGCCAAAAAGTACCATGGGCTATGATTCCACTTTTGAAGCTTTCTACGGTTGGTGCAAAAGAATGTCTGGGCACAAAGTACCATGGGCTCTGATTCCACTTTTGAAGCCTTCTATGGTTGGTGCAAAAGAATGTTTGGGCACAAAGTACCATGGCCTTTGATTCCACTTTTCAAGCCTTCTACGGTTGGAGCACGTGTAGTCAATGTGTCCTCTGTCTCGGGCTTACTTAGGGTATAAGTAATTAACAACTTCTTCTCCACGTGTAGTCACTGCTTATTTGTATAACATGTGGATTGTCTATTTTGTATCTTGGCAATTGGCAGTTGTTGAGAAGCTAGACATTGCAGAGGCAATTGTCTGTTGAGAAGCCAGACATTGCAGAGGCAATTGTCATGCATTGAAAAGTTCATGTAGGATATTGAGAGAGATATAGACCCGAGAGACATCGTCTGGCCTGTTAAGATTTCAACGTATTCTCTATCCAAAGTGGCTTTGAATTCATACATGTGTGAGTTACGTCAGGGCTTCCATGACATTCCACACCGGGAATATGTCATTTGTTGAAGGTGCAGAAAATGTGGTGACAGCGACTTTGCTGCCACCAGGTGGACCTACTGGCCAAAACTTTCTACAGATCTGGCAATGGAGCAAACAGTTCCGCTCATCTTTTAGGTAAAAGTCATATCTGATAAACATGTCACTCTGTCTTTCATGTTATGTTAAAATATTATAGCTATCATTCCTCTTTATTTTGTGCTATGTTCAAGATTAGGTTCAACTAATTGTTATGTTGATGAAATAATAATTGGTAAATATTGGTTTGCCTGATGTTGATCAGGAGGTGCTGTTGTAGCAAAGGATTGTTGCAACCGAAGATGATTAGTTTTAAATAGAAATGTTGACAAATGGGTAAGCAGTATTTTAAAGTAATTCATTCATGGTTTTTAAAAATTGATGGATAGATTTAAAAAAATTACTAGTTAATGGATATTCAATTGAATAGCTATAAACAGAAAACAGAATATATAAACAGAAAAAGTCTCCAGGAAATTAAAAACTTTAGAAGACAGGATAAAAACAGAAAAATATCTCCAGCATTTTGGTATTTATTAGATTTCTTTTATTTCCATGTTTTTTATTGAAATTTTAAGGCTCCTTATCCCAGGAAATGAAAAATTTAGAAATTAGAAAAGTAGGCAGTAGTCTCCTCCGACTGACAAGTTTTTTGATTATCGCCCTTATCCTCATCCACCTCGTGGGATCTGATCTGAGGCTGCTAAAGAGCTTCGAAAAATTTACTAGTTAAAGAATATTTAGTGGAACAGGTACACCTACTCAGATGATATAAACGGAAAAAAGATGTTCCTCATTTTTGTAATGATTATATATTTAGTTTTTCTATTCCTATCGGTGAAATAAAATCAAATATGTTTTAGGGTATTTCCATGTTTTGATTGAATTATAGTGCTGCTTATTTCAGGAAATGACAATCCCCAAAATTATACTGTTGCTTATTTTAGGGAATGAAAATCCCCAAAACAAAGAGGAGAGATGGGTAGGAGTGGTTATAATATTATATAGAGCCCTTCAATAAAGGAAGTAACGTTTCAGAACTACCTAACAAATTTCCTGATAACTCTCTTCCCATCTCCTCTCAGGCTGTGAAAGAGCCTCTTCCTCATAAAATGGCACGAAGTTTCCTCCTCCAAGATGATTTGGTGGTGATTATAAATTGAATCTCTCTCCCTCCAGACTCGTTTCTAATTTCCAACTCTCCCACTCCCCTCTCTGGGCCTCTGCCTCCTTCCCTTAGAAGTCTTCTTGTAACTGGATTGACTTCCGTTCTGTTCCGTTCCATTCTCCAAAATAAAATGTCAGTTAATGGCCTTATATGGCTTAGACGGACAACAGTATGACGTATGCAGATAAGACATCTCCCTAGAATAATGAATGTGATTGTGACATCAAATTCGGTCAATCTCACACGTCGACATAACCACTTCCAGGTAATTATTAATCCTCCAAACGTTAACCACTCCCTCTTGTTACTATTAACCCTCCAAAAACTAATCACTCTAGTGTTATAAAAATGTTAAATATAATGGAATGGTGGGGTTTGGTGGCCGCTTTGGCACTCTTGTGTTTGGTGTATTCTATAATGTCCCCCACCTCTTGATGAAGAGGTTAGGAGAGACTTAGTAGTCTAGTCATCCCCACTAGACTATAGTCTCATGCAGTTTGGGGAAAAGTCAACTAAACCTAATGTTATATTTTAAAGTTGACTTGGAAAGGTAAAAAGTAACTCAGTAGGAGATTAGAGCGCTTGAGGTTGAGTTAGGAGATGAACCTAAGGGTTAACTTAACTCAACAAAATATTAGAAGGAGTTATAAAGGGAAGCCTAGGGCACACTTCTAACTCATCTTGGATTATTATGCATTTGGCTATTGGGCTCTTGAGCACACAGTTTTGAGGGTTTTGAGAATACAAACCCTAGAGAACAACTTAGTAATGAAAGATTCCACTCACCTTGTTCTAAGCTTGGTCCCGGGGATGAAATATTCCACCCACACCATTCTACAATATTCACAGGTACCATCATCCATTCAGGAGAGCAGCAGTTCGTACCCTTGAGGGTTTTCCAGCAAAGGGCGCATCATTACTTGGAGAGGAGTATGACAGGGCCTATTGACATTCTAGCACCTGGGTATTTCTTGGAGGGCCTTGTTCATCAGATATGGAGTGTTTTGAGAGGGTTACTCTTGCTATATTATTATCTGGAGCTTTGGCACGTTTTTGAGAGAAGGAGGGTGCAATTGTGATTTAGATATGATCAATTTGGAGGGGTTACACCTCAGATCTGACCCTGAGACTTCTCCTAGTAGCTTGTGGTGGCCCGATCTATCTTTCTGGAGAATTTTAGGGTATTTGGAGGCCTCCTTCATCAGGGCTGAAATATTGAGCTTGATAGTCTTCAGGAGGGCGCAGTCTTTCTTGAGGATTCATCACTTTGGAGAAGCAGATATTGGCATCATGGTTTGAGACTTCAGAGAGGGCATCTCCTTGGCCCGATCTATCATTTGGTGGATTTTGATGCTATTTAGAGGTCTTCTTTAGCTAGGTCGAAATATTAGGTCTTCACAACCATCCAGTGGAGTGTATATGCAGCCAGGGTTTGGACTTGACCCTGGATATATCTTGTATTGATCTTTATTGCAACCAGGGTTTGGACTTGACCCTGGATCTATCTTGTATTGATATTTATTGTATATCCATCCTTGGGGGCTTGCATCTTCTTTCTGGAGCATTTTGTAGCAGCTCTTATCTTATCTATTGGAGCCATTTAAGGATTATTCCAGATCTACATCCATCTTGTATCAGGTTCTTGCTATTTACATCAATAAAGGTCAGATCTCATTGTTGGTTCCATATCTTGTTTTATCTTGTCTCCAGATCTAAACTTAAATAACTGAACTATAAACCCTAAGGCCGAAACTTAAGAGGCCAACCTGCAAATAAACACACACAAAAAAGTAAATCAGTGGACAGTGTTATCCCCCACTTTTAGGGATAACTAGGAGATCATGTCTCGAGGCCCACAGGTCCTAGACATGGAGTACCGAGAGCCGGATCGACTTTAGCATGGCCCTGGAGGGCCCATATTTTCTCCCTTTCAGTGCCTCTACCTTGCTAGCAACAACAACATCCATCACCATCGACTTGGTCTTGTGTCAGAAATGGTTCTTGCTCCATGAGGTAATGAGTCTGGTTATCATGGAATGTGTCACTCTGATCCTCAAAACCTTTGAATATGTGCATTTAATTCCTTTTGTTTCTAACAAATTCTTAGATCTTATACTTGCCCACTTGACCATGTCTGGGGGGAATGACAAGATGCCCTAGTAAGCCTGTGTTCGTAGGTTTTGGTTTGCCACTAGGGGGATTTCTGAAAAGCCATCGTCCGCTCCCATCAGAGCACCACTCTTCCATCTTGCTTCCCGCTCATCTATCCCATTACACTTGTCCGGGCATTGGGTTGAACTATCATTCGAGGATTGCACCTTACCTCGTGGGAAGAAGGGGCTAAAGGCCCAGAAGGTAAAACCAAGTTGGCAAAAGATAAAAGCCTTAAAATAAAACCTCGAGATGCTTCGCCCAGGGATCCTTGAGAAAACAGTAAAAGTCTTCTCAACAAGAAACAAGAGGGACACAGTTAAAATAATAAAACAAGACCTAATCACGAGCCAACCTATTAGGTCCATGGGTATCTAGCAGTATGACATTACCACCAACTGGTCACCATGCTAGGGTAGTGACTCTTGGTTGTATGGCCAAGAGAAAGGGGCTCTCATCACAAGCCAACCTTCTCATTTCTGCGAAAGTACTTGTGGGTAACGCTGCCACCACTGGTCACCACGCCAGGGCAGTGTCCCCTGAATAGCTTCTTGAAGAAAAATCAATAAGAATAAAGAATAAAAGGCATGAATTGGGCTTGGAAAAAACTTGCATCCAGGACACGTGCAACTCACCTTATACAAAGGCACCCACAGGTAAAACTTTGCACCCCCTTGCTCTCACTGCACCCATTTGCCTGGACATCCCCTATCCACATCACCCACTTACATGGCTCAGATGAAGTCTCTTCTAGAAAATTTCCTCTTCCAGTGGACACTAGCCCAATAGGACACCCTGTCAGTTTCCCCAAACTTGTATTGCAGGCTTGTATAATGTCTTTGAGCTTTTAACTGGGGTAATAGGGGTTTTATGCACATGTTTAATAATATTGATGATGAGATGTGATTGACATTGCTATGATCCCTGTGACTTAAGAGCCCATGGAGGGCGTAACTGTTGATGTGCAGGATCATGCCCAACGGACAGGTACCATGTTGGACCGGTACACATGGGGAGATGATCAGTTCGGACCTCCATGGGGCTGAAGAGCCCACCAGATGGATGTTGAGACCCCAGCAGGGGGTAGAGACAAGACAGAGGGGTTTGCATAGGAGAGAAGGAGGATGTCTTGCAGAAGCACCCCGACAGATCTTGACCTAGGGGGTTGTGCCCTTTTCAGTGGAACGCTGGACTTGGAAGGCCTAGGATGTCATCCTTCATGACCATGATGTCACCTAGCAGCATGGGCATTTTGGGAGACAGCTGGGGCAGTTTTGGCACGTGTGGCAGGTTGGAGAAGCCCAAGGAGGGCTAACGTTTTTCTCCAGGATGCTGCATTTACCCTAGAAGGGGCTAACGTCACCCTTAAAGGGGCATGATGTTTCTCTTTAGCTTGATTAGGGTTTAAGTTTAAGAATTTAATGTAAAACAATATGATTTTTAGTATTTTGGCCTTGTCGGCCTTTTTATGACCTAAAAGTGAAATTAGGTCATGGTATTGTATAAATTGAGGGTTTTTACTCTCATTTTTCCATCATCTCTCACTCACTCATTAGTGAGGTCTGAAATTTGTGCTACACTTGGAGTTCTTGGCTGAAATTGTGAGGTGCACTTGTTGAAGGAAGTCTTTTATTAGCATTTTGGGCATTTATCTTGGTGGAAGGTGTTACAACTAGGGTTTTCTACTTGATTTCTTGATTAAATGTAAGTAATTTTCTGCAAAACTTCTTAATTGAATGGTTGTAGTGTTATTTCTCTTGCATTTATGATTATAATTTGCTGATTTAAACCCTAGGGGACAAGCACACATAGAAGGTCCTTGTCTCATGTCCCTATCAAGATTCTTAGCCTTTTGTTTGTTGAAGTGAGATAGAGCCTTTCCTTAGCAACACTCTTCTCTTTCTAGCCCTTGTTGAAGAGGATTGAGCCTTGCCTTAGCAACACTCAAATCTATCTTCTCCTATGCTAGCTGTTTTACTTTTCTGAAGCTAAGAAGGAGAAAATGCATCAAGGCCTAGTTTCCCTACACCTTGATGAGCTGATTTTCCCTAGGGTTTGCTTGGTGAAGCCTTGCAATAGAAACATGTTCCCTGCAAAACCTCTTGTCTTAGTTTTATGCACCCTTTTGAGCTAGTTGTTTTTTCCATTGAGCTAAGGAAGGAGGAGAGAGCACTGAGGCCTAGTTCCCCTACACCAAAGTGAACCTCTCTCCCCTAGGGTTTTGTCCTTGAGGCCTTTCCATAGCAACACTTCAAGGCTTGACACTCTTGTCCTTAGTATTACTATCATTCTTGATCCTTCAGCTCCTGCATCCTCCTTTTGACTCCATTTACCCTAGGGACACATTGATCTAAGGCCTAGCTTGTGAGTACTATGATCAAAACAACTCTTAATACTTTGAACAAAACCCTAACTATTCTAACCGTAGCCTAGAATAACCCTACTAACTCATTGCTGCCGTCATCTTTTGTTATTATCATCATTGTGCAACTAACGTTTTACTTTTAAGCAATTGAATGGTTATCTAAGGCGTTACCTAATAAAGTGTTAATTCGTTACATTGAATGCCAAGTTTCTTTAGCATTAATTGAAGAAGTGATATTATAAATTGTTGCTATTGTACAAACATTGACTTCGTCAATATTTATTGCTCAATTGCTTATGTTATCAGATAGTCATTGAATATATGAAGTACTAGCCAAACGAGTAAGCTTGCATATACGTTTCTTGTTGCTTTGTATCAGGCAGGTACACTCTCTTTTGGTTATACTTCTCTCTATTGGCTGGTTAGCCGGACTATCTGCTTGGTGGTGACTTGTGAGGGGGGGGGGGCGATTTACCTTTTCTCCTACAATCCTTTGCCTTCTCAAAACTCGAGGTCACCGGGGATGTCTCCCCTAGGATTTACCTCCCTAAATAGAAAGAACCTTCCCATCGAGGTGACAGTGGGTGGGAATGGTTCAGTTACACCAGTTTGACCTCTTTACATCCATTTATTATCTTAACTAGAAACTGTACGATAACATTCAGTTAGTGTTCCAAGTGAACAAATTGGCTTCGGAACATTACATATTTCCCTCGATCATATACTTTGGAGCTAATGAGGCTTTTTCTAAGTGGACCACTTATGATTGGAGGAATGTAATTTTTCATTGGAATATATTAAAAACTCTTGGTTTTAAAATTTGTGTTCAATTTGGTTGATTGGTCATGTTAGTTCTACTAAACCCTACGAGTGAGAAACTAATAAAATGCATGATGTTAGGAGTGAGAAACTAATAAAATGCATGATTTTTGATAGACCAAACCCTTTAATTTATGAGCCGTTTCATTTGTCTATTCATGATGGAAAGTCTAGTTCAGTGCATCTTCTAATACACAATTTGGAAAGATCTTGGATTATAGTGTATCGATATTGTTTATATTCTTACTTTGGATCCATTTTTACTTCTATAGCTCTCCCTTATCTCTTAGTGCATTTTTTCAAACAATTTTTTAGGACATCTTTTTCTTTCCATCTTATGGGAATTAGAGGGATCGTATTCATATTTAGATTTTCCAAGTCTCCTACCTAGACACTGTTGTTTTAGGACTGGTCTTCCCAACTTGAAACCACAATACAAAATAAAATCCATTATAGAGAATGCCGGTGTGCAAAATCAATCTTTAATGCAGACCTAAAGTTATGATCCATGACCGACATGCCTACTAAATATCCTTTATACGAAAATAGTTATGACCATCCCAACCTTCCATAAGTGATCCTTTCTCTTATGGATAGTGCCACTTAAATCTGTTGTCACTCCATAATTGGCAGTGTTCAGATGTGGCTCCACCCTTTCATCATGCTATTCAAGCACATGAGATATTTTCCTTTGCGCCTGAAAGATCCTCTTATGTGCAGGTAAGAATAGCAATAACAATGCCACTAGGAAACCACGGGGTTTTGTGTCAATAATAATTAAGGTTGATTTCCATACTACTCAACCATTGTGGTTGGAAGTCCACAATGTCTACAACATTCCTTAATATCAAAGTTTATATCCATCAAAATAATCGACCTTAGCTGATTTTAACCCTTGTAATGAATTTATAGTTCTTGAGTGTAAACATAAGCCATTCAAAACTCTTTGTAATACGAGGAAAGTAGGCATATTATGGAAAGAGGACTTTATATTCTCTTTTCTTCCTTGATCCAAACTACATATATACTGTGTAGTACTCTCCCAAGGAATACGACATTAGCTTGGTACCAAAATTGACCTTGCAAAAGTTGCCATAACATCAAAACATTACTTGTGCAAATATTAATAAGTGTAAATGTTATCTAAAGTGATATGTTTTATTAGCAATGTGTTGTTACTACAATGAGATTCTACTATATGTATTCTTTCTTTGGAATTCTTGTGTTTGACATATACTATTTGATGAAGGATTTACCCAATCATATATTTGAGAGAATGAGGAACACAAAATTTTCATTTGACTATCCTAAAAACTTTTAGTTATTTAAAATTGTTTGTTTAGTTTTGTTTGTTGGCCATCTTAATTCTACTAGACCCTAGGAGTTGTCTGATAGGCCATCCCACTAGTTTCCAACCCTTCCAATTGAGAAAGGCCTCTAGGCCTTCTAAATGCCTAGAAGATAGTTGTATGACATGTCGTTAGATCAATAGGGTAACAAATGAGGGTTTATAGTGGTATCTTGTTTCAACTCTTCTTTCCATCTACAGATTAATACATATTACACAATATTGCTTTTCATGAGGAGTGTACATGCATTGTCTACTTTAATTTCATTTATGACTTATTTGGCATAAAGGAGGAAGATTTGTGGGTACTTAATTTATTTATATTGGTTTGGTACTTTGAAATTTCAATTAATAGCATTTATGACTTATTTGACATAAATGAGGAAGATTTGTGGGTACTTAATATTTATATCGATTTGGTACTTTTAAATTTTGATTAGAGGCCCCCACCCAAGTTTAGTCCCCGATGAGACATTTGACTCGTTGTGATAAGACTAGAAGGGTAGACACCCCTTAGGAATGGGAACCCCCCTTGCGGGTGTGTCCTCAGACACCTCAACCCTCTCTTAAGTCATAAGTTATAAGTATATCTGGCTTGCGAGCTGTTGGATATACTCTTGGGTTATAGTGGCATCTAGTCTGTTTGATCCTAGGCCTAGCCCAGATCACTCTGACGAGTGATTTCCCATGGTTAAAAAAAATGCAATTAAAGGACTTATATATGTCTTTCCAATATGAAGTTTGGCTAGCATACTTGTTTATGGAGGCAATTGAGATCATTTTAGAGCAAGCAATATCAATTTCCCATAGAATTTAAAGAGAAAGATGTCTTTAAAATTATCATCCTACCACAATCAATTTCTTATCATTCTCATCAAAACACTTTTCATTCTCTTTTATCATTATTTTGCATTCATTGTCCTAAGTGTAATATTTTTCAACTTATGCATCACTTATTTACTTGATTGATTCAATTATTTTGCATCTATTTTTGGAATATTCTAATATCTCTCCTCCCCATGGCAAGTTGATTGCCCTTAACGAGGCCAAATTCATCAACAACTACTTCATATACTACTTTCTTTTGAGATTCATTAGGTCTTTTTACTAATTTTTTGATTTCATAATTGTTCACATCATCCTAATTGAATCATGTGGATTAGACAATTTAACACATATAACTAGATAATATGTTATCATATC
>JZKD02S0802481.1:176102-187673 GCA_000966675.3 Picea glauca | reverse complement strand
ATCAAACATGACACATACCATGATACCTGGACCAATTACCTCATGGAGCAAGAGTCTTCTCTGATGCAAGTCCAAGCTGATGGTGATGGATGTTGCTGCTGCTGACAGGACAATTTTGGCGAAGAAGAAGAAGGATGGGCCCTCCAGGGCCATGCTCAGGTCAATCCTGCTCTCGGTACTCCATGTCTAGGACTTGTGGGCCTCAAGACATGATCTCCTAGTTATCCCATGAAATCGGGGATAACAGACAACATTAATATTTAATGGCTCATCCAAGGAACCTGCTTCCTGATTTCTAGGCACATGGAATTTACTAGTCTTATCATGAACATCTGCTTCTTAAGTATCTGTCAAGACCTTCTCAATGTTCTCCATGGACGACCCAGTAAGTATAGGGAGCACACTACCTTGAACAGATATATCATCACCGGGTGTCTCCTCTTCTGTATGAGACCAGCAAGAAATCTTGGAACCTTTATGGGACTGCATATTGTCTTCATCGTTCAGCTCTGGTTCATTCGTAATTTAAACATCTTGTTCATCAAGATCAGTAGAGGGTTTCCCAAAAGGCCTGTACATAAAACACTCTAGTGTTTCTTTGCTTGCATTGCTTCCAGGAACCTAAAAAATATCAGTGCAAACTGCAAAAGTCATAAGTTGACAGGCCATCAAGGTTCCTATCATACCTCTCTTCTGCTCATGCCTAGGTGCCATATGGGGTGTTTTCACTTGCACAATCTTCAGACTGAATTTTATGAGAGGAGAAAGTACCATCATTGGAAGATTTCAGACTTGTATGATTCTCATATTCATTACAATAATCATCATGGTCATATATAGGAGGGCCAAGTTCTTCATAATCAGGGGCAACAAACAAGTCTTCTTTGTGAAAAACATTGTTTTCACTGATTCCAGTAGGGCTACTCCCTGTAGTGTCATTATCTATTTCTTCCAAGACGACAAACTCACCACCATTATTTGGAAAATCAGCTGAAAAACTGTGATGTTTTTCTCGCACACTTGGCACGTCTTCTTGGTTTCCTTCATCATAACTGTCCTTATCATCAAATTTAGGAGAACCTTCAAAATGCACTATATATGATCTGCCACAGCCTAGTCTCAAACATAAAGTATGATCCAGATTGATGAGATGATCACAATGAATGTCAAGACTATCCTTTTCATCATCATTATGATCATGGAAATTAGCCATAAACAAAGTACGTGTCTCTGTCTTTGATTTTGAACATAAATCCTGTGTCAAATGTGTCCCAAGGATGTTGTTGCTTTGTTCTTTTGGGACCGCGATTCCCTCTTCAAAGAAGCAAGGCTCCTTAAGAGGGTCATGGGGTGGGGGTCTCTTGTTGTTGGTCTGTAATATCCATGCTACCTCTTGCGTGGCCAGCAGTGTCAACCTCCTTAAATTCTAAGCAGTAACTTTCTTTTGCCACAGAGTCATCATCAGAACCTGAGGCATCAACATGCACATCCTCATAGTCTTCTATGATATCAACACTACTATCTTCATGGCTATCTTCTTCCTCCAGGAAGGCTTCATCATCATCAATCTCCTCATTACTTTCAAAAAGGCCAAGAAGGTCCTACTCACATAGGGCTGCCTACAGATCTTGATATGTATCATCAAAGCTTTGAAATTTTGGACCCCTGTGCTTGAGAAATTCTTTAATGAAAACTGTAACGGAAGGTATGCTCCTTGGTTTGCAAGAATGCACCAACCAATCCCTTTGTGCTCCTAGGGACATAGAAAAAACCTTCAACATCACATCTTCAAGTTCCACTTTGACCCTTCCAAGATGCTTCAAAACATTTACCACATGTGAGATGGCCAATGATCGGTCACCATGTAATTTGGGAAATTCTTCAATCATTTTGGTTGACATTGATTAGGATACCTAGGGGTATCCTTTACATCAAAAGCTTTGTATACTTCGTGAGATGACCATGGATCCATCCTTCAACATGTGCAAATTTCAACATGAGAGCTCAACAATAAATGAAATTTGTGTACCTTATCAGAGTGGAGTTGCCAAGGTGAGTAGTAGATGCCTTCACAATGGTGCTTGTCTCACCCTACAAGCACAAAGTCTTCAAAATATGTAAAGAACAATGTCTTTGTTCTTCTAATGGAGTTGTCAGGAATAGGTATTAAAAAGATGAAAAACTCCTCCAATGTCATCTTTTGGGAAAATGGAATTTATCCTTGGCAACAACACCAAGATGTTATCACACAAATTCACACTTGTTGAGCTAAAGTCAGAAATCTCAAGTGCAATCCTCATAACAGAGAGGGAAGGCCACTGTCACCTCACCAACCCTCTTTCACTTCAGGCCAACCCTCCTCCGGCTCAAGGATGTTTCCCTAGATTAAGATTGCTAGGACTTGGGGCAAGAAAGCTTTATGTGGAGAGTGAAGTCCAGGAAAAATGAGTTTGGGTAGCTTTAGAGTGTTAGAGAAAAATAATTTGAGGTATGAAGGTCAGTGTCTTTTCATTGGGAAAATGGAGTCAAGTCTACAACACTTGGAGGTTGACCTAGATGAAGTAAGAAGTATTAGGTCTAAACCCTAAGGTGCAAGCACTTTTGGGCCTTAGGTTCTAGACTTTGAAGAAAATGGTTCCTAGGGTGCAAACACTCTTTGGCCCTAGGCGTCGTTTTCTTTCTTCTTATTCCACTTAGTTCAAGGATCAAACACTAGGGTTAAAACCCTAAAGTGCAAGCACTTTTGGGCCTTAGGCTTTTAACCCTAGGAAAGAATGTTTTCACAAACTTGGACAATAAATACTTTGTGAAGGAGAGAAACACTAATGTCTCCTTCCTAGGGTTTCAAAAAGACAAAGAACTTGCAACAAGATAACAATTAACACCTTTAACATTAGCAAGAGACAAGAAAATGCAACAAATTGCTTACTCCTTCCAAATAGCTAGACCATTCAAACCTTAGTTGCAGAAAATAACCATACAAGAAAGGAAACCATCCACAAAAATCCTTCTCCAAGAGTAGCGCATAAGTTCCAAGAGCTAGAGAATTTCATAAAATTTCAGACCTCAAGGGAAAAATCCCTCTAGATGTGATGATCAAAATGAGACAAGTGCCTCTCTATGTATAGGGGAAAGGCTCAATTTCCTCTTACATTAAAATAATATTTTCTAGGCTAAAATCCCCTAAACTAGCCTATGGAGGGGAAAAAGGTCATCTTCAGCAATTAACTAATAAAAATAATACAAAACTTGGGCTTCTAGGCCACATGTACAATAACCAAGGGTTAAAATCCCTCCTAGGGTGACCCATTTCCCTAAATGAAGGGAAAAATGGGGGCTTTGGTGCAACATCCAGCCCCCAAAGGCCCTTTCCCACTGTAGCCCTTTGCAAGTACTCCATGAGGCATGGGCATGTGGGCTTCAAGGTGCATGCACCAACCTCCATGCCTTATCCATATGGGGCTTCAAGTGGGCACTCTAGACTTAAGGGTTTTAAATGCTAGATCCCCTCCTATAACCAAGTCTTCAAAAGGTCTCCAAGGATGGGTCCTCAAAACAAGTACCCAACATCCAACTTAGCCAACAAAACTCCCCCAAGGGGTTAGCTCCTTAAACATGTAATGGAATTAAAGCCCAAACAGGTCGACCCTCAAATCTAATTCAAATAATTAGACCTACACAGGTTGGCCCAAAATTTATTTAAGGCCGGTTTCACCCAAAATCTCAGGTCGGCTCCACATTTATCTTTAAACATTAAGATCAATTCAATGGCCTATGAGGTCGGCCCAACATAACTTCTATCATCCAAACATATATAAATATATCATCATACAACATTTCAAAATGTCACTTTACTCACACTCTATCACAGGGTAGGTCGCTCTGTAATCTGATATTTCCTCAGTCACACTGAGATCTTAGGTACTTTGGGACAGATTTCCCTGGTGCATAGCCTCAGACCCTAGCATAACCTTACACTTGCAATCATTTATGTTCACCTTTTAGTATTTTGTTCATCTGATTTTCTAATGTAAATATTGCAGGCCCCTCCAAATACCTTCCTTTTAAGATGCTAAGGATTTTTTGTGAACGGAAAAATCCCTTCACAACGACCACCAGAGACCCCTTTATTCTGGGTCTTATGCTTGAGGTAGATACAGTCTCACTATTTCCATTTCCTCCTTAAAAACATTATAGCCACACTTTTGTCCTTGATGTCACTCAAAGACGAGATGCAACCTCCTTTGCCCTGGACTCAACACCCTGGATCCTAGACATTGGCCCTCTCTTGATGATGACATCATCTTCTAGGTTTTCATGATGCTAGGGTTTGATGGACAGTTGGGGTACTATTAGCACAAATTTCTACCCTCCAATCTGAGTTGATAAACCTGTTATGACAGCGGTAAAAACTTGGCTAATTAAAGGAGTAGGGCCCTAATTGTCACTGACCAAAACCCTCTCTGTTTGGGCTAGTGCTCACTAGCCTCTGGGGGGACCCTAGGCACAATGAAGCACCTTGCTAGCTTATCTAAGGTCTGATTTCTGCATTCAAAACAAAAAATCAGCCAGTTGTTTTGTCTTGGACAGTGTGTAGAAGCTGTCCAAAACATTGAGAAAATCGATATTATACGATTGGAGGGAACCTGCAGAGTTAGCACAATGAAGATAGACTGGAAAGAAGATGAAAACTATTCAAAACGATCGAAATTAACCATGATAAATAGTTCAGAAAATGACATATCAGATTACAAATTTACCATATTATCACCAAGAAAAGAGGTTTGAATGACAAACACACACTTCTTTATTGATAAAGATTCCAAGAGAGCTGATTGCACCACACTTGACAAGACTACAACTGATACAATGACTACTTTTCTGAAAGAGGAGCCACTAGACTAGAGAGAGAGAGAGAGAGAGAGAGAGAGAGAGAGAGACATTTTGATGTTATTGCAAGAACCGACAAAATAACCCAAGGAAAGCCTCCAATATATAGCTAGAGGGGGCACATATCTCAAGGAGGAGGGATGCATGAAGGAGGTAAGAATAAAGTCTAAATGAGATGACTGAGAGTGAGTGTGAGTTTTGAATGCGCATGAGTGAGTGGATGGTGAGCTAAATGAGTGAGAAGAGGGTAAAGTGAATGGCATGCATGGGAGGAGGAAATAACATAGTGTAATTTTAGAGTGGGTGCATGAGTGCATGGGGAAGATAATTTTAGGAAACTCATGTGACCTCTCCTTCCATCATAAATTAATTATCGTATGCTCCAATTTTAGGAATATGCGCCCTAGTCTAGGTGGATGCCACATCACTGCCACATGTCGACCTCAGAGGTTGCCATTTGGAACTGCAATGACAATGAATGGACCTACTAAATATAGAGGCATCTAAAAATAGAACCTCTAAAAATAGATTCTTGGTTCCATTTTTAGAAAAACTATCCACATACATATTGCCAAAAATAGAAAGTCTTCCAAATACCCTTGACTTTATACTCATTAATCTCGTCTTTTCGCAAGGGATCTAAATATGCCATTAGAACTGTCATGCGGGCCTTGATGTTCAACCTGCTAAAAATAAAAATCTGGGTGACATCATCCAGAAAAAGGTCCAAAGGCCTCTGGATGCCTCAAGGATCAACACTGCGCTTTTGGAATTTGAATTTGGGTCTTGAATCACAACTTGCCAAAAATAGCAAGTTCCTGCATGTCGCCTGAAAAAATGTCATCAGGCCTAGAATCCTGCAAGGACTCATTCTAAAAATAGAACCTCTAAAAATAGATCTTGGTTCTATTTTTAGAAAAACTGTCCACATACATATTGCCAAAAATAGAAAGTCTTCCAAATACCCTTGACTTTATACTCATTAATCTTGTCTTTTCGCAAGGGATCTAAATATACCATTAGAACTGTCATGCGGGCCTTGATGTTCAACCTGCTAAAAATAAAAATCTGGGTGACATCATCCAGAAAAGGTCCAAAGGCCTCTGGATGCCTTAAGGATCAATACTGCGCTCTTGGAATTTGAATTTGGGTCTTGAATCACAACTTGCCAAAAATAACAAGTTCTTGCATGTTGCCTGAAAAAATGTCATCAGGCCTAGAATACTGCAAGGACTCATTCTGTATGCTTTGAACTGCCCCAAACTGTCAGGAGACTCACTCAAACCATGCCTCCTAAAAAATAGCAACACCTGTATACATCTTTCTCTCACAAATGCATGGAAATCAAGTAGACTATGAGTCTTGAACTAAGTAACCCGGTATTGATCATGTACCTGCCTCATGTGTGAACCATCCTCCTGCTCAACATAAGTGCTAAAACCTTGGGGAAATCTTAGTATGCCAACCAAAGTGTTGCATGCTGGCTCTAACCCTCAAGACTTTCAAGGGTGAAAATCTAGAGGTTAATAATGGCGATTCAAGGGGACCGGATCCCCCTGTAGAATATTGAGAACCATAAGAATTTGTGTGTCCATATAATCAATTGATGCTCTGTGAACTGAGGAATGTGTACCAAAAATACTCCTGTAACTGTGTGGAAGGATGACAAAAAGGCCTTGTAATCTGATGAAGAACAACCTGTAAGCTGACCTGTAGTACCAAAGCCTGTCTAATGGGCAATGGAGTCAAAGTATATAATCCTCCCATTGAAAACTGAAGACTAGGGGGTCTCATCTGAATCTGCTACCGATAATGTACACTCCTCCCCATGGTAAATGTGATGATGTCGACACAAGGGAGAAAGTCACTTCATCATACGTCAATAATGTAAACACCTGTGAAGTGCGAAGGAGCACCACCAATAATGTCAATGGGTCCTAAGGTATGAGCACAACCTGACACTGTGAAAGATGTTTTGAAGTCAAATAGTGACAAGGATCATCCAATCAAGGCCTGATGATGTTTAGCCTTGTCGAATGTGAAATAATCGCCAATGAGGCTAACAACTACTAAGGTGCTCTACTTCTGGGTCATCTGTAGATAATGTGTCATGTTGATACAAGACAACCTGCTAATAAGAAGAGTAATAATGTCTCTCTTTCTTCAACGTGAAGTAATAACTCAAGAAGATCAAGATGAAGACTGAATGACAAGAGACGAGGAGACAAGACATAAAATGACTCAAGACACTCAAACTACCCATCCTAAAGGCTCAATACTTTGAGGACAATGAAAAATGGAACCCCCATCCAGGCTCACTCTAATTGATAGACATAAAAGCTCGACATGTGTAAGATAGACATTCAAATTTTGATCTAGGGAAAACACTAGTGGACAACCATTTATTTATGAAAGGAAAAACACACAAGACATGACCACATGCTGATATAAGTAGGCAAAAAATCAGCGACACTTATGCAAAGAATGAAGTAGATAACCGAAGGGAAAAGACACTGCAAGGAAAATGTAGATTGCTGTCCTAAAACTATTAAAAATCAGCAAGAAGGAAATACTGAAATGACAATGCTGAAAGGAAAGACAACTACCCTAAACCCAAATTTTTTGACCTCAAAGCTGCCATGATTAAATCATCATACTCAAAGGACCAATTTAGCGATGCAGCCAAATGATTAGTTCAACGAGAAACGTTAGCACGATCAACCTTCCAAGGGGACCAACCATGAATTCTCGTATGACCCAAAGTCACCTTGAAGTACTTGTTGGTGAAGCCATAATTGAAGGGTGCTAGTTGACTGAAGGCTGGTTGGGACTTAGAACACGGTATTCCAATGGTAACAAGCATGAATGCATGAGAGCCAGAAATCTTGGCATTTACCTGTTGAAATACCTCCATCATTCTGAGCTAAATAGGATCATGGTGAACTTTGATATCCAAGCTCTGATCAATCTCAGGATCTTGAAGAACAACCTCGGGATGCAGAATAGTATGCAAAGTGTAAGGGACATCATCCTCTGGTTGAGCCAAAAGTGGCTCTTCATGCTGTAATGGTATTGGATCAAGTTTTTATTGAACCACTGCTGTGCAAGACAAGGATGAAGCCTCTTCTAAGATGGGCACAAACGAAATCCCTTGTTGATTGATCTCTACTTGGTTGACTTGTGGTTCCTCCTCTTTTTCATCCTCTTGAAATTTCTCATCTTCACTACTGGGAGGAACCCATGAATACTCTAGAGTAATCACATTGTAATGTTCCCCACCTCTTGATTAAGAGGGTTGGAGAGACTTAGTGGTCTAGCTTTCCCCACTAGACTATAGTCTCAGGTGAATTGGGGACAAAGTCAACCAGGAGTCGTAATATTCTAAAGTTAAGTTGACTTTGTGGAAAAAGGATAACTCAATGAAGAAATAGAAAGGATGAGTTAGGTTAAGGGTTAACCCTAAGGGTAAAGCTAACTCAATGGAGGGATAGATGGAGCTATAAAGGAAAGGGCAGGGTGCACTCCTCATTCATTCTAGATTATTATGATTTTGCATTGGAGCTCTTGAGCACAATCAGTTTTGAGGGTTTTGAGTCTAAAACCCTAGAGATCAACTCGGTGGTGAAAGATCCCACCTTCCTTGATCCAGGCTTGGTCCATTAGGTGAAATAACCCTCCCACACCATTCTACAGTTTTGCAGGTTGGTTCTATAGGCATTCATCAGGTGAGGGCGTAACCTAGGGGGGTTCCTAGCTAGGGGGCGCACCAACTTGGAGGTTCTAGTTCGATCTGGAGGAAGTAGGAGGCATTTGGGAAATATAGCATGTGGGTTCTCTTCGGAGGGTCCCTGACATCAGTCCTGGTCTATTCCAGAGGAGTTTATCCTTGAAGTTTATTTATGTGAGCTTTGTACACATTGAGGAGGAAGAGGACATTTTACAGAAAGGTATTTTTGGTATTTGGAGGGTCAAACCTTTATAGATTGGTTTGAGACTTCAGTATCATGGTAGCAGTGGCCCGATATATGATCTGAAAAAGTTTGGTAGCATTTGGAGGTGTCTTGAGGAGAAAACATACCCTCTTGACTTTATCAAACCAGGGAGGGCGCAACCTAGCTTAGGGGTTAGCCATTTGGAGGAGCAGTTTCACTCAAATCATCTTGAGATTGGTTCTAGGAGTTTCTAGTAGCCCAATCTACACTATGAGTGAGTTTTGTAGGATTTGGAGATCAGGAGAGGGTAGGCCGAAATATTGAGAGTTTGGTAGCATCCAGAGCAGGGCGAAACTCATCAAGATGGGAGATTTGATAGTGTATTGATCCGGGTCTTCTATCTTCAGTCAGATCTACTTGCTGATGGACTTGGGAGGCTCAAATCTCTTCTCTCATAGCGTTTGGGAGGCATTCATCTTGTATTTTCATTCTTATTATATTGGCTATAAGCCCATTTTGCTATTATTTGGGATTTCTCCTAGATCTATAGTTCTCGTGTATATGGGAATCTCTTACTATCTAAATAAAGGTCAGATATGATGTTTTGATTCTCTATTGGTGTTTTTATATCTTTGTACGATTGTATGCTTCATATCCATTGGTCTATTACATTGAATAATCCATGCACATCTCATGGATACA
This sequence comes from Picea glauca, assembly GCA_000966675.3. Classification (NCBI taxonomy): domain Eukaryota; kingdom Viridiplantae; phylum Streptophyta; class Pinopsida; order Pinales; family Pinaceae; genus Picea; species Picea glauca. Next base: position 178,149 of record JZKD02S0802481.1, on the reverse strand, counting down.
ACTGCAAACACATGAATAACATAACAATAGTAAACAATTAGTGTTCTGAGCAAAAAATTTGCTCAGGAACATTACAGTCGTATCAAAGCTTTGATCTTCCTAGCCTGTGGGGTTTAGTGCATGCAGAGGTTCAGTGGTATTTACATGGATAGACGCAGGAAACAAATAGGTGAAGAAGAGGTCGAAATGGAAGGATCAGGTGAGGACAGTGAGCCACAGTTTCTAGCAGGGTTCGCTAAGGAATTACAACACTCCGTAAATTTGTCACAGAGCACCCTGGTGCATCATCTATAGGAGAATGAAGAAATAGTACGTAGGAGACAGGTAGAGATGACAGAAGCTCTAAGGAAGGTGAGTGAAAGCCAAGAGAGTGTATCTCAACTCCTAATGCAGATGACCCATGGAGGGAAGGGTCCTGAGGTGTATGCCAACATAGAGGCTAGTGGATCTCATGGAGGGACTAGACAGCAGTAGGAGCACAACCCCCACTATCATACTGAGGGACAGAGTTATGGAGGAGGTGCACCACTAGGACACACATACAACAGGTCCACTCCTAGACCCTGTCTACCTACGTTCTTAGATACTCAACCACAACATAACTATGAGGATGAGATTGAGGATAATTTTGAGCAGTATGCCAGAGAGTATCATGCCTTAAGTGCAGGGTTTTAGAGACAGGTCACACTGGATCAGTATTGCGGGATCAAATTTCGAGGCAAACCAAAACAATATCAGAGGCCCAACTATGAGCTAGAGCGTAGGGCAGGAAAAATAGAGATCCCTTATTTTGATGGATCTGCTAAGGTGACAACATAAGCATGGGTACAAAAGATGGATAATTACTTACAACTCAACCCCATGAGAGAGATGGATGCCATCAAATTCGCTAGCATGTACTTAGATGGCAAGGCTCATGACTGGTGGTATCATGGATTGACTTCATTGTGTCACAACCAGATTACATCTTACACAGAATTCACACAGAGGCTTATTGACAGATTTGACTAGGGGCATCCAGAGCTACCTTTTAGAGAGCTCACATAGCTCAAACAGACAGGATCATCAGAGGCTTACATAGAGGATTTCCAGAGGCTAGCAGTAATGGTACATGATGTGTCTCAAGTGAGACTTATAATGCTTTTCACAGAAGGGTTGGTGGAACCCTTGAGGGGTTGGGTCAAGGCCTTCAAGCCTACCAACTTACATGATGCCATTTCGAAGACCAGAGACTTAGGTTCAACAGATAAGACAAGATTCGCCCCTAGACCTCCCAATCAATGGGGTAGGGAACAAATACCTCCTAATAGCCAAGGAGGAAGAGACCCAAGGGGGTTTGACCGAGGAATGGGCAGGATGGATGAGGTGACTAGGAGGGAACTAAGGAGGAAGCAGTTGCATTTCACTTGCAAGGAGCCATGGGACCCAACACACAAGTGCATGGGTAAGGGGAAAATCCCACTATATTGAGGTGATATCAGATGATGAGGATGAGGATTTTGGTCACATACAGAACATGGAGGCTGGACCTCCAGGACAGATAAAAGAAGAGGATGCTAGTCACGACCTTACAATAGATGAAAAGGTAACTATTGCATCCATAGTGGGGTATCAAAATACAACACCTTCAGGATGAGGGGTGTTACAGGGGCAAAATCTGTCGGTTCTCATTGATGGAGGTGCCTCTCACAACTTCATTGACTCAGCATTACTGGAAAGAAGGCACATACCGACAGTAGAGTTTGAGGGGTTTCATGTGGAGGTAGTAGGTGGACATACCATGCCTTGTGATAGGTACATCCCTGGGATGAAACTCACCTTGGGTAGACATGAGTTTGCACAAGACTTCTATGTGATGGATCTTCTAGACACCAACATCATCCTAGGTGTACAATGGCTTTAGTACATTAGGGCCATGTTATCCCCGATATTTAGGGATAACTAGGAGATCATGTCTCGAGGCCCACATGGTCCTAGACATGGAGTACGAGAGCAGATCGACTTGAGCATGGCCCTTGAGGGCCCATATTTTCTTCTTCTCGGCCAT
>JZKD02S0802481.1:161211-172171 GCA_000966675.3 Picea glauca | reverse complement strand
TTTATTGAGCCATCATTGACTTCGTCAATAATAGCACTTGATCATTTGCTCATATATATTAGAGGATAGTCATTGATATTATGAAGTACTAACCCACTGCAAGCACATTATTCTATTTATTTGTCTTGTCTCGCAAACAGGTGCATCTTCAGTGGATCTCTCCTTGACTATCTCATTTGGGCAGCAATCTGTGAAAGGGAAATTCTTTGACTTGATCTATTACCTTTAGCCTTTCATTGACCTAGATTGCTTAGGGACGTCTCCCTTGGACTAGCCCTCCTAAATAGAAAGAGCCCCCATCGAGGTGACAGTGGGTGGGGAAGCTCCTGTTATGCCGGTTTTTAAGCATTGACTCAAGCTATCCAAACCTTTCATACAAACCGTGCGATAACAGGCCATTCACCACAAACTACAAAACCATGGAAATGTCTTTCACAGAAGAAACAGGGAAGAAGGTGGTTCCCAGGGGTATGGCAGGAAACACGCCAAGGGTAGTGACAACAAGGCACATGGAGGCCATCTTCCGAAGAGCAGACATCGTTTATGCAGCAGAATGCAGAATTTCGGTCAGAGTAGACAAAAATAGGGAAGCACGCTATGCACCAGAGATCAAGAAGATCATGGATAGGCACAACAGGGTCTTTGATCCTATACCACCAAGAGCACCACCATATAGGGGGTTTGAGCACATCATAGAGTTAGAGGAGGGGGAAAAAACCTGTCATCACCACTCCTTACAGGCACCCCAAGAAGTACAAGGACGAGATTGAAAAGGAAATCAAGGAATTGTTGGATATGGGACACATCAGGCCGAGCTCCAGTCCCTTTGCATCTTCAGTGGTGCTAGTGAAAAAGAAAGATGGAACAATGCGCATGTGCATTGATTATAGGGCCCTAAACAAGAAGACCATAAAAAACAGATACCCCATTCCACGAATTGAAGCTATTGTATGAGCTCCACGGGGCAGTTCACTTCACTAAGATTGACTTGCGTTTCAGCTACCATCAGATTAAAATGAGGGAACAAGATATTCCCAAGACTGCTTTCCGGTGTCATTATGGGCATTATGAGTTTCTATTCATGCCTTTTGGGTTGACTAATGCACCAGCCACTTTCCAATCATGCATGAATCATTTGTTCAACAAGCAGCTAAGGAAATTCTTATTAGTCTTCTTTGATGATTTACTGATCTACAACAAGACTTGGGAGGAGCACCTTCAGCATGTGGAATAGATTCTGACCATCATGGAGGAGCATTCATTATATGCAAAGGAGTCTAAATGTGAGTTTGGGATGACATAATTCCTTTACTTAGGACACATTATCGGAGTAAAAGGGGTACAGGTACATCAGGAAAAGATACAAGCCATCATCGACTGGCCCACACCAAAGACACTCACTGAGTTGAAGGGTTTTTGGGGCATCTGCTGCTACTATAGGAGGTTTGTCAAAGAATTTTCTCAACTTTGTGCACCTTTGATCGATTTGACAAAGAAAGGGGCCTTCACATGGAACTTAGAAGCATAGGCCACCTTTGAAAAAATGAAGAAGGTAATGAGTACATGCCCGGTATTAGCACTTCCAGATTTCACACAATCTTTCACAGTAGAGTGTGACGCATCAGGGGTAGGCATTGGAGCTGTACTGATACAAAACAAGCATCCAATTGTTTATGAAAGATGAAAGTTGAGAGGTCTTGAGCTCCTCTACACCATCTATGACAAAGAAATGCTAGCCATCATGCATGCATTGGCTAAGTTCAGGCAATATTTAGTTGGAGAAAAATTCATTGTGAGGACAGATCACAACAACATCAAGTACTTCCTGGACCAGAAGGACTTGAATGAAAGGCAACAAAAATGGGTAAGAAAGATACAGGCCTATGACTTCGACATAGAATTTGTCAAAGGTAAGAATAACGTGGTAGTAGATGCTTTGTCCAGGAGACCAACAGTTTATTCCATGACTGACATTTCAGTGGATTGGAAGGCCAACCTCTTGGTGGAGTATTCGAAGAACAAATTTTCTTGTGAAATAATGGATGGATAGGTGGAAGATGACAATTTCAGGATTATGGATGACATCATTTACTACAAGGGCTGAATTTTCTGGTTCCCGAATCAATCTTCAAGGCTAAGGTATTATATGCATGTCGCGATTCACTAGTAGCAGGGCACCAAGGGATCGTCAAGACATATAGATAGTACGTGAGAGGTTTTCTTGGAAGGGTCTAAAAGATGTGATGAACCACATCAAGGAGTGCAACACTTGTCAGGACATCAAAGATGAGTAGACTCATCTAGCAGGACTACTACAACCACTTCCCATTCCGGAGCAAAAGTGGGAGAGAATCTCCATGGATTTCATCACAGGGTTGCCCAAGGTACAGGGTAGGGAATGCATTTTCGTAGTAGTGGACAGGTTGACGAAGTTTGCACACTTTTTTGCCATTGCCACAGATTTCAGTGCAACACAGGTTGCAAATCTTTTCTTTAGGGAAGTTTTCAGATTGCATGGATTTCCCAAAACCATAGTGAGTGACCGAGATAGTAGGTTCATGAGCACCTTTTGGCAGGAGCTCTTCAAACTGGTAGGTACGACCTTGACACCTAGTACCAGTTATCACCCACAGATGGATGGACAGACAAAGATAGTCAACAAATGGGTTGAAGGCTACCTCAGAAACTATGTGGCAGGACAACAAAAAGCATGGGTCAAATGGCTTCACTTGGGGGAAAATTGTTACAACACCACTCACCATATGCCCATCGGTATGCCTCCATTCAAGGCCTTATACAAGTTATGACCCTCTCTCCTTTGCAGAGATTGCTTTCGGTGACAGCAGGGCTCCCATGGTTCAGGACTGGACTCAACAGAGTCAAGACATCCTTAGGGAATTGAAGGATCACTTGCAGAGGGAACAAAATCAACAGAAGATGCAGGTAGATAAACACAGAGTTGAGCGCACCTTTGAGGTCGAAGACTTGGTTTATTTGAGGCTCCATCCATATCGACAAGCATCAATCAAGAGAAGTGGTGCATAAAAACTTCAACCCCATTTCTTTGGGCCATACAGAGTCAGCAGGAGGGTAGGGGCTGTAGCTTATGAATTGGATCTATTCCAAAGCAGCAAAATACATAATGTCTTTCATGTTTCGTGTTTAAAAAGGGCCACTGGAAAGCACATCACTCCCATTGAGGAATTGCCACCCATGGATGAAGGACAATTGGTACTAATACAAGAGGAGATACTTGAAGTCAGGGAAAGGCAACTAATAAAAAGGAACGTCAGAGAATATCTGGTTAAGTGGAAGAACCTACCTATGGAGGATGCCACGTGGGAAGGAGAGCAGTTGATTCAGGAGATAGGTTCAGAATTACTTGTGGGCAAGCAATTTCGAGCAGGGGATATTGTAATGTCCCCCACCTCTTGATGAAGAGGTTTGGAGAGACTTAGTTGTTTAGCTTTCCCAACTAGACTTAGTGGTCTTAGGTGAATTGGGGAACAAGTCAACCAGGAGTCATAATATTCTAAAGCTAAGTTGACTTTGTGGAAAAAGGATAACTCAGTGAAGAAATAGAAAGGATGAGTTAGGTTAAGGGTTAAACCTAAGGGTAAAACTAACTCAATGGAGGGATAGATGGAGCTATAAAGGAAAGGGCGGGACACACTCATTCATTCTAGATTATTATGATTTTGCATTGGAGCTCTTGAGCAAAATTAGTTTTGAGGGTTTTGAGTCTAAAACCCTAGAGATCAACTCGGTGGTGAAATATCCCACCTTCCTTGATCCAGGATTGGTCATGGAGGTGAAATAACCCTCCCACACCATTCTACAGTGTTGCAGGTTGGTTCTATAGGCATTCATCAGGTGAGGGCGTAACCTAGGGGGGTTCCCAGCTAGGGGACGCACCAACTTGGAGGTTCTAGTTCGATCTGGAGGAAGCAGGAGGTATTTGGGAAATCTAGCATCCGGGTTCTCTTCAGAGGGTCCTTGCCATCATTCTTGGTCTATTCCAGAGAATTTTATCCTTGCAGTTTATTTCTGTAAGCTTGGTATGCATTGAGGAGGAAGAGGAAGTTCTGCCAAAAGGTATTTTCGGTGTTTGGAGGGTCAAACCTTCATAGATCGGTTTGAGACTTCAGTATCATGGTAGCAGTGGCTTGATCTATGATCTGACAAAGTTTGGTAGCATTTGGAGGTGTCTTGAGGAAAAAACGTACCCTCTTGACTTCATCAAATCAGGGAGGGTGCAACCTAGCTTAGGGGTTGGCCATTTGGAGGAGCATTTTCACTCATATCATCTTGAGATTGGTTCTAGGGGTTTCTAGTAGCCCAATCTACACTTTGAGTGAGTTTTGGAGGATTTGTAGATCATGAGAGGGTACGTCGAAATATTGAGGGTTTGGCAACATCGAGAGCAGGGCGAAACCCATCCAGTTGGGAGATTTGATAGTGTATTGATCTAGGTCTTCTATCTTCAGTTAGATCTACTTGCTGGTGGCTTTGGGAGGATCAGATCTCTTCTCTTACATCCTTTGGGAGGCATTCATCCTGTATTTTCATTCTTATTGTATTGGCTAGAAGCCCATTTTGCTCTTATTGGGGCTTTCTCCTAGATCTGCAGTTCTCGTGTATACAGGAACCTCTTACTATCTAAATAAAGGTCAGATATGATGTTTTTATTCTCTATTGGTGTTCTTATATCTTTGTATGATTGTATGCTTCATATCCATTGGTCTGTTACATTGAATAATCCATGCACATCTCATGGATACACCTGCAAACACATGAATAACATAACAACAGTAAACGGTCAGTGTTCTGAGCAAAACATTTGGCTCAGGGACATTACACACATCTTCACTTTCATCTTCTTGCAACTTTGCCTGTGAGTCAATTGGTGTAGCTATTGGCTTTGGATCATTTAAAATTGGGATATCACCCTCCTATTCATCTTTGGGAACTTGACACGATGCAAGTTGTGGTTCATCTTCAATAACACAAACTTCTTGCACTTTTGTAAAAACCAATGATTGAAGATCATCGATTCGTTTTACCTTCAATGGTTGGTCTGGGACATGGATCAGAGGGAGTTCACAAGTTGCAAGATGATTTCTTTCTAACTTGATAGCGACAACTTGTGCTTCCTCCAAATTTTGAGGGTCTTCATTCCTGAGAAAAACACCAAAAACATCATCAAATGCCTTAAGATAATAAATCAAAGCAACATATTCATTAGGCCTTACTCTATAAGGAATTCGATTCTAAAATTTGAAAAAACAAGTGTTGAATTGACCAACAGTTTGAAATATTCCTAATCCAGTTGATCTGGATATCTACTACGAATCTAGTGTTTTGTCTCATAGATCTGATACTCTGGGGGTTTCTGGACGCGTTTTAGTTATGTACTTGAGATGTTTGTGGTTGTTGCATGTGCATGTTATAAATTATGATTTAAATAGTATATATATGATGCATGCGGAAATAAGGAACAACAATCGCCCAATAATATGTATTATGAGATTTAAGCAAAGAAATACAATGAAATATTGGAAATATAGAAGATAGTCATCAACTAGATCTCATAGATCGTCACTGGAATACAAGAAAATAACGTAAAATACCTGTGATCAGAAGATGAAGGAAGATTTGATGCATGCACGGATAGATCGGCAAAATCGACGATTCCAGAGAAGCATGGTAACCGCTGCAAACTGGAAAACTCGTTCGGAAGGCTATACCTGTTAGAATGAGCTGGAAACTGTCCCAATAGAAGTGCCTTGGCCTCTAGACTGATCCTGGCGACTGTCGAATGGAAGATCTGCCCTCTGATGCTCTAGATCTCGTCCCCTGGGAGTTTGCGCACTTCTTGGGATCTATGGATGCACCCAAATGATTCCACCAAAGGAATCGTCTAATATAGGACTCAAAATGTTCGCCCCGCCAAATGTGGAATTGGGTCGGAAGGGTTTCTCCAGATCTACTCTGATGCTCTGTCTATGACCCCAACTGTACTTCCACAAGAGTTGCGCCCTAGATGGATGAAAGATGCGCTCTAAAGGATTCCACCGTCCAAATCTGATGGTAAGTGACTCAATCATTGCGACCTGGCTGGATCTCAACTGGGTCGGAAGGAAACTGCAATCCGAGCTTTGATCTCGTGCAACTACACAAACCCTCTATCTGACCTTACGCCCTCACTGGCTGAGTTGAACACACTACAAACTGGATACTCCTGAATACCACAATGAAATACTTGGATGGTATCTCCGATGGGCTAGGGTGTGTCTCTCGACACCGAAACTGATAAATGGTGGTGGTTTCCTCCAGAAACCCACAAAACAGTAGAAGTCAAATCTCTTCCTCCTCTAGGAACCTCAACATCAAATCATAACAATGCATAATAAGGAATTAGATCGAATTCCTCCCTTTATACTCTTCTCGATCTAATTCACCATTGACCTCACTTAAGCTAGGCGCTTTTCCTCCTAAGGTGAATAATTAATTAATTAAGTCCCCCTTTAACACCTTTTCGTTCTAATTCTTTGTTGACTTAGGCTTAAGTGACTTTTCCTATGCTTTTTGGCTTAATTCATTGTTTAGCCACCAAATCACCCTTATGTCTCCCTTTTGTTCCCTGTTTGTGCCTGACTATAGTCTATGGGAACACATAGACTACTAAGTCACTCCCTGCTGGCCTACTCTTGGGAACGAGACATCACAATCCTCCCTTCCCTAGATTGCTTGTCCTCAAGCAACATCAATCCTGGGTGTTGCAAAATATGCTCTCCCTCCCATGTGGCATCCTCCACTAGAAGACTCCTCCATCTAACCAAGCACTCCCGGATGACCCTACTCCTCAACCCGTGCTCTTTCTGCTCTAGTACCTCTTCCAACACTAGCTCCAACTGGCTCTCCTCATCCAAGGGTGGCAACTCCTCTGAAATGCTAATCTGCCGTCCCATGACCTTTTTGAGGCAAGATACATGAAAGACGTTATGAATCTTGCTACCCTTAGGTATATTTAGCTCATATGCCACCTCGCCTATCCTCCTGATGACTCTGTATGGCCCATTAAACTTCGGCCTCAGCTTCTCTGCTTCGCTCCTCTTCAAGGAGGACTGTATGTATGGTTGTAATCGTAGAAAAACCAAATCCCCTGTTAGAATATAAAAGATTGTGCTCATTTTACCATTGACAATACCCTTCTCACCCAACCATAGGGCGAAGCCACCCTCTGAGCACCTTGACCTTGACAGAGAAAAGAATCTTGGTAGCAATCCAATAGCCAAGAGAGACTAATGCACCAAGCAAAGCAAGAAGTAACCAAGCTGAACAGATAGTCTCACCCAAAAACTGGCGCAATATATTCCCCAAGACTTGCGCACAAAACTGCTGGACTACAGTACGCAGAAACTGCGCTCTGCAATTATGAGAAGTGTGTATAATGAGAGACTGGTGCCCTATATTTATAGTAATTCTGGCAGGCTTGCCTAGGTCGACTTCTCCTTATGGGTACTAATTAATTCATATTAATTATATTTCTGCAGCCGACATCTTGTCTAGAGTTTCCTTTATTTCTTTGCTTCCTTCTGGAACATTCTAATCTTGTCAAAGGTCACAATAGAGGTTCATACCTCCCGAAGCTACCATAATATCAACATCCCCTACATCAAAACTGTGCTCGACTCTCTATCGGTCTGCATAGATCTTTTGTGGGTTCTGAGCCGTTTGCAAGTTCTCCCTCACTGCCTGCAGAATCCTCTGACTCTCCACTCAAATCTTTGGCCCCCGGGACCCTGTTGTCTCCAAACATAGTCTCCACAAAGGAGGGTGCATCGTCTCCATACAATGCCCTGAACGGTGGCATCCTGATAGACATATGGTAAGTTGTGTTGTAGAAATACTCACCCATGTGCGTTGTTGCCCCCCCACATAGTTCCTCAGATACCCCTCTGTCTGTCCATCTATCTACGGGTGGTAGCTGGTACTTGTAGCTAGATCTGTACCTGTCAACTTGAAAAGCTCCTGCCAAAACGTGCTGATGAAGTGCCCATGTCTATCACTGACTATCTGCTTGGGTAAACCATGCAACCAGAATACCTCCCTAAAAAACAACTATGCTACCTGTATGGCCTTGTAGTTCGTGGGTATGGCAAATAAATGTGCAAATTTGGTCAGCCTGTCGACCACCACAAATATACAGTCCCTGTCCTGCACTCAAGGAAGACCTGTAATGAAATCCATAGAAATGCTCTCCCATTTCTGCTTTGGAATGGGTAGAGGTTGTAGCAACCCTGCAGGGTGTGTCTGCTTGGACTTGTTCTGCTGACAAGTCGTGCACTCCCGGATGTGTTTCAGCACATCATCCTTGAGACCCTTCCATGAGAATCTCTCCCTGATTTGCCTCTACATTTTGAAATACCCTTGATGCCCTGTTGTAGGCGAATCATGACACACCTTCAAAATTTTCCCCTTCAAGATAGATTCTGGAACCAAGTAGATTTGGTCCTTATAGAAAATGATGTCATCAAGAACCCGATATCTATCATCAACCACCTGTCCATCCATCACCTCACAAGAAAATTTTGTTTTGGAGTACTCCACCAACAAATGAGCTTTCCAATTTGTACAAACGTCCATCATCAAACACCCTACTGGCCACCTGGATGAGGCATCTGCTACGATATTCCTTTTTCCCTTGACATACTCAATGTCAAAGTCAAAGGATTGGATCTTTGAGACCCACTTATGCTGTCTCTCACTGAGGTCTTTCTGATCTAGGAAATACTTGAGACTGTTATTAGGAAATACTTCTGCTGCCTACGAGATACTGCCTGAATTTGGTTAAGGCATGCATGATTGCTAGCATTTCCTTGTCGTAAATAGGATAGAGTCTCTTCGACTCGTTGAGATTTCTGCTCTCAAACACAATGGGGTGGCCCCTTTGTATCAAAATCGCTCCAATCCCCACCCCTGATGCGTTGCACTATAAGACAAACAACTGCGAGAAGTCTGGAAGGACTAGAACAAGGCATGTGTGCTTAACCTCCTTCATTTTATCAAATGTCTGTTGTGACTCCTCTGTCCAATGAAAATCACCCTTATTGGTCAAGTATGTGAGTGGTGCTCCCAACTGTGAAAATCCCTTGACGAACCGCTTGTAGTAACTGCATAACCCAAAGAATCCCTTCAACTCTGTGAGGTTCTTGGGTGTTGGCCAATCCAGAATGGCCCTGATATTCTCCTGACGAACCTGTACTCCATGCTCACTGATGATATGCCCCAATTATAGTAGTTCTCTCATGCCAAACTCACATTTGGATTCCTTGGCATATAATGACTATGCCTACATAATGCTAAAGACCTCCTCCAAATGTGCCAAATGTTCATCCCACGTCTTGTTGTATATCAATGTATCATTGAAGAACACCAAAAGGTATTTCCGCCACCGTCCTCTGAAGATGTGGGTCATGCAAGACTGGAAAGTGGTCGGTGCATTGGTCAACCCAAATGGCATGACCAAGAACTCAAAATGTTCGAAGTGGCATCTGAATGCGGTCTTCTCTATATCCTGCTCCCTGATGCTGATCTGATGATACCCAGATTGCAGATCGATCTTGGTGAAGAAAACTGCCCCATGCAACTTGTCCATCAACTCATCTATGCGCAGAATGCGGTACCTATTCTTTATCGTTTTCTTGTTGAGATCTCTGTAATCAATGCACATCTACAATGTGCCATCCTTCTTCAGTAATAGAATGACTGAAGAGGCAAAAGGACTTGTGCTGGGCCTGATGTGCCTCATCGCAAGAAACTCTTTGATTGCTTTCTCAATCTCATCCTTGAACCTCTTGGGATGCCTATAAGGCGTAGTAATCATTGGTGTAGCCCCTGCCTCCAAATCGATCATGTGCTCAAATCCTCTATCTGGTGGTCTCTCTGGTGGTATCTGTTATCGCACAGTTTGTAGCTAGGATAAAAGGCTATAAGGTAGAGGGCCAAACTGGTGTAATAGGAACCTATCCCAGCCAATGTCACCACGATGGGAAGGTTATTTCTCTTTAGGGAGGCTAGGCCCAGGAGAGACATCCTCGGTGACCTGGGGTTTTGAAAGGGCAAAGGATAATAGGACAAGGACAAGTTACCCCTTTCACAGATCACTGCCAATCAGATAGTCCCGGCTAAATAGCCAATAATAAGGTATAACCAAAGAAAAGAAAAGGACCTGCTTGAGACAATACAACAAGGAAACTGATACGTGCAAACTTCATATATATTAAAGACTATCTAGTATTCAATATGAGCAGTTTAAAAGTAAATGTTGACGAAGTCAATGTTTACAAAATACAAATAGCAGTAATGTCACTTCACCAATAAATACTAGAATGATACAACATTCAATATAACAAATCACTTCTTAACTCAATTAATGCCTTCAACAACCATTCAATTGCTCACAAAGTAAAATGTTGTTGCATTGAGATGAAATAACCAAGAGTGACGTCAACAACTTAAGGTTAGTAGGTTAGGGTTAGTGCAGTTAGGGTTTTAAATTCAAGTTTTGAGAGTGTTTGGATCAAAGTCTTACTTCAACGCTGGAGGTCTTGGGATCAGTGCCTTAGGGTAGAATGGAGTCAATAAGTGAAGAACGCATAGGTTGAAGGAGATGAGATTTCAAAGGACTAGAGGGAAAAGTTTCAAGGTGCTGCTTTAGCAGGGCCTCAAAGAAAAAACCCTAGGGGAGAGAGGCTCACTCCGGTGTTGCAAAAGCAAGGCCTCGTGCTCTCTCCTCCTTCCCGGCAAATGGCTAGCTCAGATGAAGTACAAAATCAAGAAAAGAAGGCTTAATGAGGGAGAGTGTTGCTACAACAAGGCTCTTTCATCAAACCCTAAAGGAAAAACGACCCTAAGTGTAGATAACCTAGGCCTGGGATGTCTTCCTCCTCTTGGA
>JZKD02S0802470.1:0-14548 GCA_000966675.3 Picea glauca | reverse complement strand
TCACTTTTCTCAGGCAAGAAGTCCTTGTGGGAGCCTGAATACAACACTGTAGAGACATCACCAGAGTGACCAAAATAATGTGTAACAACAATCAGATCCAGATCAAACTCAAGGATCAACATAAAACTGCATTCATATGTCCTTGGGGTATGTTTGCATACAGAAAAATGCCTTTTGGGCTTAAAAATGACGGAGCTACTTTTTAGAGGGGCATGTCGTTCGAATTCCATTACCTCAAGCATATAGTCGAGGCATATTTTAATGATCTGGCGTCACATTCTCGTAAGAGATCTGATCATCTTGCCCACTTATGACTTATTTTTTAGAGGTGTCGCTACTACTGGATTACCCTAAATCTGAACAAGTGTAGTTTTTGCGTAACATTGAGACATTTGTTAGGAGTTATCGTTGTTGGAAATATTGTCATTGATGGAAAAGGGTGAGGCAAAGGAAGAAGAAGAGTTTTCATGTAAGGAAATCAGTGTATGGTTGAGTTTTGGATGGGCACGTATGATCGCTGAAGAGGGTAGCCGACAACCGTCAGATATGCAGAAGCTGCGAGGGAGATAAGCCATCGGGAGACCGGAGTTCTGAAGGTTGTGAGAGCCAGGAAAGAAGAAGAGTTTTCATGTAAGGAAATCAGTGTATGGTTGAGTTTTGGATGGGCGCGTATGATCGCTGAAGAGGGTAGCCGACAGCCGTCAGATCTGCAGAAGCTGCGAGGGAGATAAGCCATCGTGAGACCGGAGTTCTCAAGGTTGTGAGAGACAGGACTTTGAAAGTCTCGAAATCCCGACATAATCGGGACCGTCCATTTGGAAGGACACGTGGCAGCGATCGGGCGCCACCGGGAGGAGCTCGACAGGAGGCTTCATCGGAGAATCGGGAATCGGAGTTTCGCGAGTCCTGTGAACAATTGCATCACACATCGCGAAATCGCGATATGCGATTTCCCGATAAGGAAGATAGCGTGTGGGCCACCCTGGAGAACAGGTGGCAGGTGCTTCATCGGAGAATCGGGAATCAGAGTTTCGCGAGTCCCGTGAACAAGTGCATCAGACATCGTGAAATCGCGATACACGATTTCCCGATAAAGCAGATAGCGTGTGGGCCGCCCTGGAGGACAGGTGGCAGGTCAAAGGCCCGTCGGAGGACCAACGTATCGGGAATCGACAAATCGGTATTCCCGTGAACGAAGGATCGGGGAGGAAACCCCGACGCGGAATCTGAACCGTCCATTCGGTGGGACGCGTGTCAGGAGCACGGAGGAAGTCGGGGATTGACAAATCGCGAACTCAAGAGGCAAAGAAACCATTACATAAGGAATGCCGAAACCCAATTTAAAAAGGGCGCGTAGGTTTAGTTCGAATTCGAAGAAGGGACCCGAGCAATAGGGATCCGATTTTCCCTTTGCATTATTCGTTCATGATGCCGAGATCTTAAACCCTAGTTGAATATTTAAAAAGAGCGTCGTGGAGTAAACCAAAAACACCATTAGCGTTGAATGGTTTTTGACCCATGGTCTTAAGAAGGGGTCGATGCCCTTTTCTAGCTGAGATCTGCAAGAAAAGGGGGCGGTAAGGATTTTGATAGGAGGCAGGGGTCTTTTTGCAGGATGTGGAGGCTAGTTTCTGACAGTAGGGACATCTACAGGTTGCTGAGGTCATTTGTGCAGACCGCACGGAAGGTTAGAGGAGGGAGGAACCTCATTGTGGGAGATCTACATTGACAAAGAGTTCTCTGCAGTGGGTTTAGCAACTAGAAGAGCGGAGGCATCATCTCCATGTTTATTGTCTTGTTTAATATGTGTTTAGGAGACTTTTGCAACTGCCTTGCAGTCAGTAGATCTGTGTTTCCTTTAGAGATAATTGCAGTTGTTGTCATTAATACTAGAAAATTGTGCATTAATATGATTTCGGGATACAAGTCTTAATAAGATGCCAGAACTGTCTCTTCTGAAAGAAGATGATGGCCAACGCATAGAACACATGTGAATCCAGGGTTGAAACTTCCTGATCCAGTGTGAAAATTGATGAAACGCGGTCAACAACGAGTTTGAGAGTTAAAGCCTTCAGTAGAAGCATACTACCAGTAGAAACTGGTGCTATTTTCAGGGGGTTGAAGCTCCCTTCCAGGAAAGGCTGGTAAACGAGAGAAGGTTTCAGCCTTCTGCAGGTAGAAGCCTGCGTACTAGTATGAGTCTGCACTAGTACAATGTTGTAAAACGTTTTCTTGATAATAATATTAAAGACAGAGACAACGACAGCGGTGGTTTTCTCCCGATTTGGGTTTCCACCTTAAATCCTGGTGTTCATGTGTCTTACTCATGTGCGTTGGTTTATTTTGTTATTACTGCACTAAANTTTTCATGTAAGGAAATCAGTGTATGGTTGAGTTTTGGATGGGCGCGTATGATCGCTGAAGAGGGTAGCCGACAGCCGTCAGATCTGCAGAAGCTGCGAGGGAGATAAGCCATCGGGAGACCGGAGTTCTCAAGGTTGTGAGAAACGGGACTTTGAAAGTCTCGAAATCCTGACATAATTGGGACCGTCCATTTGGAAGGACATGTGGCAGCGATCAGGCGCCACCGGGAGGAGCTCAACAGGAGGCTTCATCGGAGAATCGGGAATCGGAGTTTCGCGAGTCCCGTGAACAATTGCATCACACATCGTGAAATCGCAATATGCGATTTCTCGATAAGGAAGATAACGTGTGGGCCACCCTGGAGAACAGGTGGCAGGTGCTTCATCGGAGAATCGGGAATCAGAGTTTCGCGAGTCCCGTGAACAAGTGCATCAGACATCGTGAAATCGCGATACGTGATTTCCCGATAAAGCAGATAGCGTGTGGGCCACCCTGGAGGACAGGTGGCAGGTCAAAGGCCCGTTGGAAGACCAACGTATCGGGAATCCACAAATCGGTATTCTCGTGAACGAAGGATCGGGGAGGAAACCCCGACGTGGAATCTGAACCATCCATTCGGTGGGACGCGTGTCAGGAGCACGGAGGAAGTCGGGGATCGACAAATCGCGAACTCAAGAGGCAAAGAAACCATTACATAAGGAATGCCGAAACCCGATTTAAAAAGGGCGCATAGGTTTAGTTCGAATTCGAAGAAGGGACCCGAGCAATAGGGATCCGATTTTCCCTTCGCATTATTCGTTCACGATGCCGAGATCTTAAACCCTAGTTGAAGATTTAAAAAGAGCGTCGTGGAGTAAACCAAAAACACCATTAGCGTTGAATGGTTTTTGACCCATGGTCTTAAGAAGGGGTCGATGCCCTTTTCTAGATGAGATCTGCAAGAAAAGGGGGCGGTAAGGATTTTGATAGGAGGCAGGGGTCTTTTTGTAGGATGTGGAGGCCAGTTTCTGACAGTAGGGACATCTACAGGTTGCTTAGGTCATTTGTGCAGACCGCACGAAAGGTTAGAGGAGGGAGGAACATCATTGTGGGATATCTACATTGACAGAGAGTTCTCTGCAGTGGGTTTAGCAACTAGAAGAGCGGAGGCATCATCTCCAGGTTTATTGTCTTGTTTAATATGTGTTTAGGAGACTTTTGCAGCTGCCTTGCAGTCAATAGATCTATGTTTCCTTTAGAGATAATTGCAGTTGTTGTCATTACTACTAGAAAATTGTGCATTAATATGATTTCGGGATACAAGTCTTAATAAGATGCCAGAACTGTCTCTTCTGAAAGAAGATGATGGCCAACGCATAGAACACATGTGAATCCAGGGTTGAAACTGCCTGATCCAGTGTGAAAATTGATGAAACGCGGTCAACAACGAGTTTGAGGGTTAAAGCCTTCAGTAGAAGCATCCTACCAGTAGAAACTGGTGCTATTTTCAGGGGGTTGAAGCTCCCTTCCAAGAAAGGCTGGTAAACGAGAGAAGGTTGCAACCTTCTGCAGGTAGAAGCCTGCGTACTAGTATGAGTTTGCACTAGTACAATGTTGTAAAACATTTTCTTGATAATAATATTGAAGACAGAGACAACGACAGCGGTGGTTTTCTCCCGATTTGGGTTTCCACCTTAAATCCTGGTGTTCATGTGTCTTACTCATGTGCCTTGGTTTATTTTGTTATTACTGCACTAAATTACTGCTTAATAGACATCTGATGAATGAAGAAATTCATAATAAGATCTCTGGATGCACTATTGTTTTCTTAAGACTATACAATAACTGGTCTCTACAAAGTAGCCTAAGGTTTTCAGTGAAAGAAAAGAGAAAATCAATTGATTGCTCAAAATACTGATTCACCCCCCCCTCTCAGTATTTCTCAACAATCGTGTCCATTAAAGGGATCGTGGTTGATCCTCTAAAGGTTGAGGCAAAAGTTCAATTGCCTCCCCCGTGCACAATTCCCCAGCTTCAGAGTCTACAGGGGAAAGCTAACTTTCTTCAGTGATTTGTTGCCATTTATGATGAGATAACTAAAGGGTTCATGCGTCTATTGAAAAAGGGGTCCCATTATTTTGGAATGAAGCAATTCAGTGCTCTTTTGAAGCATTGAAAAATGATCAGACGTCTACTCCTCTACTCAGCCCTACAGATTATGGCAAGGATTTTTGGTTATACTTGGTTGCAAGAGAGTCTACAATCAGTATGGTCTTGGTTCAAGAGGATCATGCACTCTAGGAACACATCATCTACTACCTTAATCGAGGCTTAGTTATACCAGAACTCAACTACACTCATGTTGAGAAATTGGCTTTGGCAGTTGTCCATGTTGTCCAAAGGTTTCGTCATTACATTCTAATTCGCAAGACCACCGTCATGGCTGTCGTGATTCCTTTTCAATATGTGTTGACACAACGGGTCACCGACGGGAAGATTAGTCGATGGATAGTCATTCTTCAGGAATTTGATTTGGACTTTGTTTCGATGAAGTCTAAGAAATCTTTGGTCTTCGCTGAGCTAATTTCAGAACTTTTAGTTTAGAGTGGTAATGATTTTCCCAAAGAGTAATTGATCAATGATGATCTCTTCCTTATTGCATCTTCAAACCCTTGGTATGGAGATATACTTGTGTATCTTCAAACTTTGAAGTCCCCCTCCTCTGCTTCTCATGATGAGTGTCGATAGATATGTCATCAAGCGTAGAGTTACCTTATCATCGATGATACCTTGTATCATCGAGGAGTGGATTTAATTCTCCATTGTTGTTTGACTCGTGAAGAGGCAAAGCTTGTGTTGAATGATTGTCACATTGGAGCATGTGGCGGTCACTTGTCTAGGTTGTAAACAACCCAAAAAATTCTTCACGCTGGATACTTACGGCCCTCATTGATCAAAGATTGTATAGAGGTAGTCAAGAAGTGTCACCCATTCTAGATCTTCTCTCGGAAGATGTGGGCACAACCTGCTCCCATGTTTCTGGTTATTATTATTGGTCCCTTCAGTAAGTGGGGGATTGATTTCACTACATTCCACCTAACTTCAGCTAGGGGGCATCGTTATATCATTGTGGCAGTAGACTAATTCACTAAATGGGTGGAAGCCATGCCAAGATTTAGTAATGACGAGGAAACAACTACGTTTTTCATTTTTAACCAGATTGTAGCTAGGTTTGGTATTCTGAAGAAGATTTTCATAGACCATGGCAGTCACTTTCAGAATAAGATTATGACTGAGTTAACATCGGAGCTTGGGTTTAAAAAAGAACAATCATCACAATACTATCCACGGGTGAATGGTTAGGTGGAGATTATCAATAAGTCTCTCAAGACTATTCTTCAGCGGACAATCAATTCAGCCAAGTTGAATTGGCATTTGATGTTGTACTTGACACTTTGGGAATACCAAACCTCCATCAAGACTGCTACTTTTTTCTCTCCTTTCGAACTCGTTTACAGGCTGGAGGGAGTCTTTCCCATAGAGTGCCAGATTCCCTCTCTTAAGTTGGTAGTGGAATTACTGCCCGACACAACTACACTTGAAGAGAATCTCCTCTATCTCGAGCAACTCGATGAGAAACATCGAGATGCAACCTTGGCCAACGAGGCTCACAAACAGTGTGTCAAGTTTCAATATTATCGGTCAGTCTTCCCTAGAGTTTTCTCCGAAGGCGAATTTAAACACATGTGGTTTGAGCCATTCATTGTTAATAAAGTCTTAGAAAAATGTGCTTATCAACTAGTTGACTTCGAAGGTAATGCTTTGTTTGAGCCTAGAAATGGGTTCTACCTTAAGAAGTATTACACTTAGGTTGGTCACGTGCGTGTGACTTCTTGTATATAATGTATAGTTTTATTTATAAATTTTAGTATCTTTTGTTTTATGGACGTGTAGTTTATTATGTTTTTTCACTATGGCATATGTCAAGTGAATCTAAGGTTTATGTTGGGTTCGCGGACGGTGCTATCCGACACACTCGGAGGCTTGCTTCCGCAGCTTCGGTGATCTTCACGTCCACTAGTTAGTTGATATGTTATGGAGTTGTCTATCTAGGAGAAGCAACCAATAACGTTGACGAGTACTGTGTCATAATAGAAAATTACTGCGTGATGCATTGTCGCATGGTATTTCTCACCTCTAGGTTCATCTAGATGCTCAACTGGTAGTCTCACAATTAAATGGAGTGTATCGCATATAGGATCCCACCCTTCACTGACGATTCCTTAGGGTACGTCTCTTAGAACATTATTTTGATTATATGACATATATTCATGTTCCTAGGAGATCTAATCAATTAACCGATGCATTTTCTAATCATGTATTAGATTGGCATCTTGCACACACATAAATATAAAAGCACACATGTACACGCACATGTAAATACATTTGTACAAAAGAGGTTTACTCCATAAAGAAAAAAGATGTAGATGTATAATATGTCCAAAATAATGTCATAGTACAAAAATATGGGCCATAGGCCTCAAAAGTGCCAATAATACACCGTCGGGCTTAAGCCCTCAATAGATATGGGAGATACAAAAAGGGAGCTCTCGACACACATAATGTCCAACTCTACTCTAATCTCTAGACCTATTGGCCCTAGTATAATAGATGATGGTGTTGGGTAGACGTTGCAATAGTTGGACCCATGCTCTGGGTACTCCCACTACATGAGTCTGCATGGATGGAGGGAAATCCTCGATCTCCGCCATGGGAACACCATGGGTGAGGGACACCATGTTCCTCTCTACCCACCTTAGGACCCTCTCAGCCTCTGCTCATGATGGCCCTGCCTCTGCTATGACTCCTACCTGATGGATCTACTCTCACGGATGACGTTGAGTAAGAGGGAATTTTGTTGGTCATACTGGCCCCGCATATGTACATAACAGGTTGGAAGTTAGTATTGTGATGTTACCAAAAACATTTTTCTTTTCTTTTATAAAATTGAAAAGATTGTCGAGCGATCTTGTTGTCCTTCACCCTCGTCAAATTGAAATTTTAAGGCACATCTATCGGCGATAGTTTACCTCTTTTTTCGGTCTGGATGGCTAATTTTGCGAAAAAGGTACGCCCTAGGAGCTACGGTTTGCTAGGACAGTATTCTCAGGTGTAAGTTTAACCCTTTTTCGGGCTTGCGGGACTAAATTTGCGAAAAGGGCCATTCTCCCTGGTTTTGGTTTATCTCTTTTTCGGGCCTTGGAGATTATTTACGAAAAAATAAACCCCTTGGAGTCTTCTTTAATCCATTTTCAGACTCCCTAAATAGGAAAAGATCGTCGAGTGACCTTGTTTCTTTCATACTCGTTAATTGGTTTTAGAAGGAATATCTATTTGTCATAAGTTTAACCCTTTTTATGACCAATAGATTACCCAAGAAAAAGGTATGCCTCGGGAGACATGTCTCGCCAGGAGAGTTCTCCTAAGTTTTGTTTTATACTTTTTCGGGCTCAGGAGACTAATTACGAAAAAGGCGGTGAGTCTATAGTTAAGCTCTTTTCAAACTCCTTAAAATTTAAAAGNGAAACGACTACGTTTTTCATTTTTAACCAGATTGTAGCTAGGTTTGGTATTCTGAAGAAGATTTTCATAGACCATGGCAGTCACTTTCAGAATAAGATTATGACTTAGTTAGCATCGAAGCTTGGATTTAAAAAGAACAATCATCACCATACTATCCACAGGTGAATGGTTAGGTGGAGATTATCAATAAGTCTCTCAAGACTATTCTTCAGTGGACAATCAATTCGGCCAAGTCGAATTGGCATTTGATGTTGTACTTGACACTTTGGGAATACCAAACCTCCATCAAGACTGTTACTTTTTTCTCTCCTTTCAAACTCGTTTACAGGCTGGAGGCAATCTTTCCCATAGAGTGCCAGATTCCCTCTCTTAAGTTGGTAGTGGAATTACTGCCCGACACAACTACACTTGAAGAGCATCTCCTCTATCTCGAGCAACTCGATGAGAAACATCGAGATGCAGCCTTGGCCAACGAGGCTCACAAACAGTGTGTCAAGTTTCAATATTATCGGTCATTCTTCCCTAGAGTTTTCTTCGAAGGCGAATTTAAACCCATGTGGTTTGAGCCATTCATTGTTAAGAAAGTCTTGGAAAAATGTGCTTATCAACTAGTTGACTTCGAAGGTAATGCTTTGTTTGAGCCTAGAAATGGGTTCTACCTTAAGAAGTATTACACTTAGGTTGGTCACGTGAGTGTGACTTCCTGTATATAATGTATAGTTTTGTTTATAAATTTTAGTATATTTTGTTTTATGGACGTGTAGTTTATTATGTTTTTTCACTATGGCATATGTCAAGTGAATCTAAGGTTTATGTTGGGTTCGCAGACGGTGCTATCCGACACACTCGGAGGCTTGCTTCCGCAGCTTCGGTGATCTTCACGTCCACTAGTTAGTTGATATCTTATGGAGTTGTCTATCTAGGAGAAGCAACCAATAACGTTGACGAGTACTGTGTCATAATAGAAAATTACTACGTGATGCATTGTCGCATGGTATTTCTCACCTCTAGGTTCATCTAGATGCTCAACTGGTAGTCTCACAATTAAATGGAGTGTATCGCATCTAGGATCCCACACTTCACTGACGATTCCTTAGGGTACGTCTCTTAGAACATTATTTTGATTATATGACATATATTCATGTTCCTAGGAGATCTAATCAATTAACCGATGCATTTTCTAATCATGTATTAGATTGGCATCTTGCACACACATAAATATAAAAGCACACATGTACACGCACATGTAAATACATTTGTACAAAAGAGGTTTACTCCATAAAGAAAAAAGATGTAGATGTATAATATGTCCAAAATAATGTCATAGTACAAAAATATGGGCCATAGGCCTCAAAAGTGCCAATAATACACCGTCGGGCTTAAGCCCTCAATAGATATGGGAGATACAAAAAGGGAGCTCTCGACACACATAATGTCCAACTCTACTCTAATCTCTAGACCTATTGGCCCTAGTATAATAGATGATGGTGTTGGGTAGACGTTGCAATAGTTGGACCCATGCTCTGGGTACTCCCACTACATGAGTCTGCATGGATGGAGGGAAATCCTCGATCTCCGCCATGGGAACACCATGGGTGAGGGACACCATGTTCCTCTCTACCCACCTTAGGACCCTCTCAGCCTCTGCTCATGATGGCCCTGCCTCTGCTATGACTCCTACCTGATGGATCTACTCTCACGGATGACGTTGAGTAAGAGGGAATTTTGTTGGTCATACTGGCCCCGCATATGTACATAACAGGTTGGAAGTTAGTATTGTGATGTTACCAAAAACATTTTTCTTTTCTTTTATAAAATTGAAAAGATTGTCGAGCGATCTTGTTGTCCTTCACCCTCGTCAAATTGAAATTTTAAGGCACATCTATCGGCGATAGTTTACCTCTTTTTTCGGTCTGGATGGCTAATTTTGCGAAAAAGGTACGCCCTAGGAGCTACGGTTTGCTAGGACAGTATTCTCAGGTGTAAGTTTAACCCTTTTTCGGGCTTGCGGGACTAAATTTGCGAAAAGGGCCATTCTCCCTGGTTTTGGTTTATCTCTTTTTCGGGCCTTGGAGATTATTTACGAAAAAATAAACCCCTTGGAGTCTTCTTTAATCCATTTTCAGACTCCCTAAATAGGAAAAGATCGTCGAGTGACCTTGTTTCTTTCATACTCGTTAATTGGTTTTAGAAGGAATATCTATTTGTCATAAGTTTAACCCTTTTTATGACCAATAGATTACCCAAGAAAAAGGTATGCCTCGGGAGACATGTCTCGCCAGGAGAGTTCTCCTAAGTTTTGTTTTATACTTTTTCGGGCTCAGGAGACTAATTACGAAAAAGGCGGTGAGTCTATAGTTAAGCTCTTTTCAAACTCCTTAAAATTTAAAAGATAACCGAGTGATCTTGTCTCTATCACACTCGTTAAAATGGTTTTGAAGAGACGTCCTTTCGATATAAGATTAACCCTTTTCCAGACCGATTGGACTATGTACGAAAAAGGAATACTCTGGTCCTAGTGACTAGAAGAGTTCTCCTCGGTATGATTTTATTCTTTTTCGGGACCTGGAGACTAACTTTACGAAAAGGATCACTCTGGATTCTTCTTTTAGTGTTTTAAAAATTCTCTAAAAGTGAAAAACCATCGATCTTACATTCTCTGAACTCGTAAAACTTTACATGGAAGGAGTCTCGTTGTGTCATTTTGTAATCACATCGCATGTCTCATACTTGCATCTTTGGCCTAATGTCGGTTTCATGTTGCTATTACTGAACCTTTAGATAATTCCTAAGGTGCAAGCCTTGTAGCATTTTTTGCCCTTGCGATCTGACACCTTGACCCATGGAAGAATTTTCTCGAGTGTCTGTATCCAGCACATGTCTCCTTGCATTGAGCATCAATATGTTCCATGCGTTTGGAACTAGTTTGCTTGTCCATGGCACTCATTTCCTGCTTTGTAATGTATCATTCTTTTATTCTTTTTCAAGCTCATTAAATATGTGAAAAAGACAAAAAAATAAAATATTCCAAAAAGAGGGGATGGGGAAACATTCTCTTTTTGTTGGAAACAATCTAGTTACCCTTGGACATAACACATCCTTCTATTTGTTTTGCAATCATTGGGATATAGTATGGCCTTAGGAAGCTGTTCTCGTTACATAAAGTTGCGTCCTCCTACATTTGGTTACTCTTCCAAACACATGTAGATTTTTTGGTGCCTTATGTGCCATAGACTTATGTCAATAACATGTTCCCTAAGTCTTTTCATCTATTGTGCTCTTTTCCAAAGGGAAGTCTTGCAACCTGAGTCGACCATTCTGTGAGAAGTCTCTTGACCTTCATGAGTCGGCCATCGCCAGAGTCCTTTCAAGTTCACATTCAGAATCAATGAAGTTTTGTGCCCGATGATCGAGGTCCTCCAGTCTTTCTCCAACGACATGTTGAAGACCTCATAGTAGTGAGTCTTACACTCCTATTGTACTCCTACCCAAGTTTTGAAGATCTTGAAGTTGTTGCTCGATTTATGAAGTTATCATCTCCAACCCAGGCATTAATGCCTCCTGAAGATTCCTATGACATTGTATATCTTTTGATGATGTTGAGATGTAGATCAGTTGTGTATTGTTCATGGCTACACTTTATATTGGCATACACATTGGTCATGTAGCCATGATTACTATATATGACATGGATTTGCACTGTACTTGATTGACATCCATGCTTAATTTGTCCTGCGCATGGGAATTCCCGCCTTGGTGATTATTATTATCTGATTGTAGATGACATGCTCACAGATACTCGCTTGGGTTTACTAGACTCAAATTCTTTCCCACTTTATTAATGATGTTGTAATGTATTTCAACGATCAGTTTCTCTTTTGACCTCACAAATTAGGGGGCATATGTTATAACTCAAAATGCCATTTCTATGCATCCTTGATGTTGGCCTACTCATTCATACATTTGCCAACCCATTTTGATGGGGTTCTTCTCAAAAAATAACTTTTTGCTTGCCATACATGCCATGTTTCATATGCATAACACGTACATATGCTAGTTGCATACTCGAAAGCCCGCATAGATATGCTTGATACACTACTGAAAGAACACATGTACTCTAAAAGGTGACAAAAAATATAAAATCCACGCTTTGTAGCGAAGTTTACGGGCTATCTTAGGTTTTTCAACCATATTACTTCCTATAGCCCTTCTGGAAACAAATTAGCCATCATTTGCTCATTAAAAAGGGCCCTAGGGGGGCCATTTGGATATATCAAACTAGAGGCAGGAGAACTCTTCCAAATTTTCTCCCTTGTTCCCCAAGCCTTATGCATTTTGCTCTGAGTTTTATCCTCAACATTCCCTTGCATCCATATTCCTCATACCATCCATTCTTCTCCCCTTATGTTGGCATGTTGGTGGTGAAGATTGTATTGGGAATAGTGCACTTGGAGACATAGTAGAGTAACCCAGGCGAGGTTCATGGAGCGACGCCAACAAAGTTCAGGTTGTAACCTCCAATTTTGTTATTAATAAAAGAGAAAAGTTCTTGTCCCATATCTTATGTCTATGTGTTTATGTTTATGGATATTTTCATGACTAACTAACTCTTTTGGTAGTCTTGATAATTAAGCATATGTTGTCCTATATTGTTTAGTAGCATTATTTCAGGCCAGCTTTGGGAGGAGACTTGCAGTCTTGGAACAGACAACAATCAGAAGGGATCGACATCAACCATAAGGACTTAAGGTACACGTTTCTATCTTACTTCTCTTCCCTTAATTATCGCAAGGATGTGTGTGGTTTAGGGTAGAATATAACCTTTTCTGTCTTTTAGGGTGTCAAGGATCTGCCTAGTCGCCAGACCCATATTAGGGGGATTTTCCCCATAACACAATTCTTAAAGAATATTAATACCAAACATAAGTCATGGAATAAATAATTCTTTGGGAATAACTTTCAAGCTCAAAAGGAATTAGAGAAATAAATTGAGGAGGTGTAGTTAGCCATTATTAGGGAAGGTAGGAATGACGACCTAGTTAAGTAGGAGGAAGTGTTGAAGGAAAAGGTAGAAGCTTAGGAGCAACATGAAGAAATACCATGGATATAGAAATTGAGAATCTGATGGCTTAAGGAAGGCTATAGGAATTCCCAATTTTTCTACAACTCCATGATTAATCGAAAACACTTAAATAAAATGGTTTCCCTACAAAATGCCTAGGGGGGGCAGTTGGAAGCTCATGGTGACATCAAAATGGAACTCAAAAATTACTACCATCATATTCTATCTGAGCTAGAGGTGGAATGACAAGAAGATATCTTACCAATCACAAATCACATTCCTAAGCTAGTCACCCCAGAGAAAAATGCTAGTGTTATGTGAGAAATCTTCCTAGAGGAAGTTGAAATAACAATAATGGATATGGTAGTAGAGAAATGTCTGTGTCCAGATGAATTTACAATATATTTTTTCTAGAATTGTTGGTTAGTGGTTGGAACATATGTTTGAAAGGTGGTTGAGGAGTTAAGAACAATGCAATAAATTCTCCAATTGTTCAAATCTACCTTCCTTACTCTCATTCCCAAAGAAGATAGAACCAACTCCCCTGATAAATTCAAGTTGGTCTCACTATGCAATGATTTACAAAATAATTTCTAAGGTTACTGCCAACACATTAAATCCAATCATGTCCTGTATCACCTCCCATAAATAAGCAGGATACATTGAAGGGCATCAGATATTGGATGGAATCATTGTGGTGCATGAATCCATCCATTCCTTAAAAACTGTAAAAAACCAAGTATGTCAATCAAGCTCGATATATCCAAAGCCTTTGAACATTTAAATTGGGATTTTCTAGTCCAGATGCCAACCACTTTTGGCTTACGTCCAAATTGAATTCATTGGGTCAAAAACCTAGTCTCATCTTCCTTTTTCTCTATTTTAGTAAATTTTGTGGATGACACAATGCTCATGGGTCATCCTTTGTAACATCCCCATTTCAAAACCACAAAATAACGATGTGTATTGTAAATGTAACAAATGGCCGAGAGCAAAATTGATGTAATATGTAAATGATGTAAATTGAATATAATGAATAAAATGTATTGCCAACTGCAAATGGACATGCACAAAGATTTGGGGCTAAGTATCCACAAGAGAGGGTAGGGTTCCAAGGGGGAGAGTTACCCATGTCTATTAAAATTTTCCTATTTTTCTCAAAATTATCCTTGCCATGAACCTTCCATTAGTTGTTGAGTGTTCTAGAGCCCAATCATTGAATTCATGTAAGAGGGTTGGTGTGAGATTCAATTCCCATAGTTATTGAGAGCCTGAGGACTGAGTGTAATCAGCTTGGGAAAGAGTGCATTTCAAGAAAGCAAGAGAAAGAGAGGAAATCCGTATGGGTAGGACACTAGATTTGCATGTTCAAGTTTTTTGCATAGAGAGTTGTTTTTACATGGAGTTTTTTAGCCAACAATGGAGTTTTGAGTGTGAGAGCTTGTAGGTAGTTGTTATGGACATGTTTGGTTGTTGTATGGAGCTGTAATTTAATGGATAAAGAGGTCGTGTGCCTGGGAGTGACGAGCTATTCGAAATTTTTCCAAGAAGCATGCAGTT
>JZKD02S0802404.1:0-14548 GCA_000966675.3 Picea glauca | reverse complement strand
TGGGAACTGAAGAAGAAAACCTTTTTGTGAAATAAGCTCTGTGCGTAGATCTGTTGCCCTAGTGCACAGTGTTTTGTTTGACCTGTGAAGCTTTGTGCCAAGAAAGAGGTCAGATCTAAAGAAAAAGAGGTCAGATCTGAAGAGAAAGAGGTCATATCTGAAGAGAAAGAGGTCAGATCTGAAGAGAAAGTGGTCAGATCTGAAGAAAAAGAGGCCAGATCTGCAAGAAAAAGGTAAGATCTGTAAGCTTTGTTCTTTGATAAAGGTAAGAATAGTTAAAAGCCTTAGATCTGGAAGATTTGTACTCTGTAGAAGTAAGATAAGTGAAATTTGTGTTTCTAAAGCATGGATCTAGGTATGTTGGATATATTTTGTCCTAGCTTCAAAACTAGGGCATTGTTAGATGAAAGAAAGTTTGATATGAATAGATCTGATAAGTATAGTGATAGATATGTTATACCTATGCATAGAAAGAATGTCTGGACTAACAAGTGGATGCAGGATCCTAGAAAAAAAAAATTGCAGGCTAGCTACCAGGATCCTGGTGCGCAGTACAGAAGAAGTTGGGGATCATCTAAGAGAAAGAGAGGATTAACCCTCTGTTATAGTTGCAGAAGACCAGGACATCTTGCTAAGGAATGTTCTGGTAGGAGATCTATTTGCCTCTATTGTAAGGCTATGGACCATGAAGTATTGGATTTCCCTAGAATGATTGTTAGGCTTGAGAAGCTGAATATGGAACGAGAAAACCCTGAGGGAGAACAAGAGACCAATATTATAGCAGAAACCCAGAAAGAATCAGAAAAGATATTACTACATATGAAAGATACCTTGAATGACCACTGACATGTTAGGTTATCAGAGATTTTCAAAGAAAAGGAGAAAATCGAAGCAAGAATAGGGGACTTTGACATTGATCATACTCTTGATGAAGAAACACAAGTAAACATTATGCCAGAAAGAACTTGGGAAGCTATAGGAAAGCCTGTCATGACCCCTTCCCTAGGAGGAACAATTTTCTTCAAAGGAAAGCTAGTAAAACTATGTGGAAGGCTCTCTCGGATACCTATGACTGTCAATGGAACTTCGACAGAGGAAGACTTTAAGATAATTAAATTTGTTGAAGACAATGCCTCGTTTACCATGCTCATAGGGAAACCCTGGATTGACAGAGAATAGGCCAGACGAAGGGAAGAAGCAAAAGTTTTGGAACATAAGAAACAAGAATTAAAAGACTTCATGACCAGAAGGATCGCGCACTTGATTAAAGAAAAGAAGAGTAGATCACAGATATTTAATATTAGTACCTCCGATGTCAAAGCTAAAAGAACACTTGAGGATATGCAGAAGATCAAGTTACCTATTGTTGATACAGAAGAGGTATTATCAAGGAACCCTAAGAAATATTTTCCACAACGCGAAGTAACTAAGGCCACAGAAGATAAACATCAGAGTGGTAAAAGAATTACTGAGACGAAACTCACCAGGAAGAAGGCTAGGAAGTTAAGAAAGAAAGGGGATAATACTGTAAGGTTACAAGAGGTTCTAGAGGACACTTCGTAGCAAGAAGAATTGGAGAATTGGAGATTCGCCAAGATATCAGAACAACGACATAGAGTACTTCACCATGACGAAGCAATATAGTTGTTGGAACCGATATACCTGTTCGACCACCGCACCGAACAGATCGAAAAGCAATTATGGGTTACCATTAGACCATTGGACCTCACCTTAATGGATAGATCAACGGTCATGGAAGATTCATATCCATTGCAAGTAGTCTGTTTCAGAGTTACTTACTTATTCTTTCGCACCATGGCTGAAAGACACTTTTTCCAATTGAGAAATTGAGGTGACAGAACAACCACATTGTGAAATAGTGATTACTCCAGCTTTACGCTCTATCTGATTATGGTATCGACAGTCCATTGACAACCCGAGATAGTGATCCCAAGATTACATGTTCGACGAGATTAGCACAGCAGAACAATCAGTGAGAGAAGTACTTGCTAGATTAAGAACAGAAAGAGTCATGTCGGAAAGAGGAATGTCCACCAGAGTCCAAGCCTCATCATTGAGAGGAGTGGCAGCATCCCCATCGACTGCTCGATCTGGAACATCCCGAGCCGGCGCAGAGGCAAGAACTAAGCATAGAAACGATGAAGCCAACACTAGGATAGTGCCAACCATTCTACCTGCTTACATTCCCCCTTTAAGTGGTGAGATTAATAGGGACAATGTCCCTCAAGACTTTGACTACACCCTAATCACTGCATATCTATTGAAAGGAGTTCGCACCTACCGCACAAATCAAGACAAGGTTACAATGTTGAAGTGTTGTGACTTCAACCTGGGAGACTGTAAAGCCTACAGCATGCTCGCACCATCTAAGTACTTAACAAATACTAAGGGCCACAATCCGAAGATCGTCCCTCAGCAATGGACGATGAACCTTGCGCAGTATACTCTGCTCAACGTCATGAAAATACCACACTTCGGCAGACATCAGGAGGTGACTGCTTGTGTGAAATTGCTACTAGCAAGTTACCATAGAGGATACATGTGGTTGAACAGTCTCATAATTGTTGATCTGGCACTGATCAATAGGATTACTAGGCTTAGCATGTAGGGCCATGATCCCCATGAGTACTACCCTGGGAAGACCGCGGACCGCGCGCTTTCACAGAATATTAAAGAGGCGTATGGCAATGTTGAAAAAGGAACGTGAGGTTATAAGGTCGCATCTATCGAGAGTGGTGCAGTGTGCCTCGCATGTCAGTTGATAGCAGGGAAGATGGTCCATAAGAATAGACCTATGCAAGTATCAGGATTCGTAGTGGACCTTGTCGATAAATGCACAGAAGGACTCCATATGAATTGGGAAAAGTATTTGGTCAATCAGATAGAGATTGATTGTAGAGAAGCCCAGGACCAGGGGCATGAATAGCATTTCAGCTGGTTACTAATATTGATCGCCTTTATTGCATGGGAGCTACTGAAANTGGGAACTGAAGAAGAAAACCTTTTTGTGAAATAAGCTCTGTGCGTAGATCTGTTGCCCTAGTGCACAGTGTTTTGTTTGACCTGTGAAGCTTTGTGCCAAGAAAGAGGTCAGATATAAAGAAAAAGAGGTCAGATCTGAAGAGAAAGAGGTCATATCTGAAGAGAAAGAGGTCAGATCTGAAGAGAAAGAGGTCAGATCTGAAGAAAAAGAGGTCAGATCTGCAAGAAAAAGGTAAGATCTGTAAGCTCTGTTCTTTGATAAAGGTAAGAATAGTTAAAATCCTTAGATCTGGAAGCTTTGTACTCTGTAGAAGTAAGATAAGTGAAATTTTTGTTTCTAAAGCATGGATCTAGGTATGTTGGATATATTTTTTCCTAGCTTCAAAACTAGGGCATTGTTAGATGAAAGAAAGTTTGATATGAATAGATCTGATAAGTATAGTGATAGATATGTTATACCTATGCATAGAAAGAATGTCTGGACTAACAAGTGGATGCAGGATCCTAGAAAAAAAAAATTGCAGGCTAGCTACCGATATCCTGGTGCGCAGTACAGAAGAAGTTGGGGATCATCGAAGAGAAAGAGAGGATTAACCCTCTGTTATAGTTGCAGAAGACTAGGACATATTGCTAAGGAATGTCCTGGTAGGAGATCTATTTGCCTCTATTGTAAGGCTATGGACCATGAAGTATTGGATTTCCCTAGAATGATTGCTAGGCTTGAGAAGTTGAATATGGAACAAGCAAACCCTGAGGGATAACAAGAGACCAATATTATAGCAGAAACCCAGAAAGAATCAGAAAAGATATTACTACATATGAAAGATACCTTGAATGACCACTGACATGTTAGGTTATCAGAGATCTTCAAAGAAAAGGAGAAAATCGAAGCAAGAATAGGGGACTTTGACATTGATCATACTCTTGATGAAGAAACACAAGTAAACATTATGCCAGAAAGAACTTGGGAAGCTATAGGAAAGCCTGTCATGACCCCTTCCCTAGGAGGAACAATTTTCTTCAAAGGAAAGCTAGTAAAACTATGTGGAAGGCTCTCTCGGATACCTATGACTGTCAATGGAACTTCGACAGAGGAAGACTTTAAGATAATTAAATTTGTTGAAGACAATGCCTCGTTTACCATGCTCATAGGGAAACCCTGGATTGACAGAGAATAGGCCAGACGAAGGGAAGAAGCAAAAGTTTTGGAACATAAGAAACAAGAATTAAAAGACTTCATGACCAGAAGGATCGCGCACTTGATTAAAGAAAAGAAGAGTAGATCACAGATATTTAATATTAGTACCTCCGATGTCAAAGCTAAAAGAACACTTGAGGATATGCAGAAGATCAAGTTACCTATTGTTGATACAGAAGAGGTATTATCAAGGAACCCTAAGAAATATTTTCCACAACGCGAAGTAACTAAGGCCACAGAAGATAAACATCAGAGTGGTAAAAGAATTACTGAGACGAAACTCACCAGGAAGAAGGCTAGGAAGTTAAGAAAGAAAGGGGATAATACTGTAAGGTTACAAGAGGTTCTAGAGGACACTTCGTAGCAAGAAGAATTGGAGAATTGGAGATTCGCCAAGATATCAGAACAACGACATAGAGTACTTCACCATGACGAAGCAATATAGTTGTTGGAACCGATATACCTGTTCGACCACCGCACCGAACAGATCGAAAAGCAATTATGGGTTACCATTAGACCATTGGACCTCACCTTAATGGATAGATCAACGGTCATGGAAGATTCATATCCATTGCAAGTAGTCTGTTTCAGAGTTACTTACTTATTCTTTCGCACCATGGCTGAAAGACACTTTTTCCAATTGAGAAATTGAGGTGACAGAACAACCACATTGTGAAATAGTGATTACTCCAGCTTTACGCTCTATCTGATTATGGTATCGACAGTCCATTGACAACCCGAGATAGTGATCCCAAGATTACATGTTCGACGAGATTAGCACAGCAGAACAATCAGTGAGAGAAGTACTTGCTAGATTAAGAACAGAAAGAGTCATGTCGGAAAGAGGAATGTCCACCAGAGTCCAAGCCTCATCATTGAGAGGAGTGGCAGCATCCCCATCGACTGCTCGATCTGGAACATCCCGAGCCGGCGCAGAGGCAAGAACTAAGCATAGAAACGATGAAGCCAACACTAGGATAGTGCCAACCATTCTACCTGCTTACATTCCCCCTTTAAGTGGTGAGATTAATAGGGACAATGTCCCTCAAGACTTTGACTACACCCTAATCACTGCATATCTATTGAAAGGAGTTCGCACCTACCGCACAAATCAAGACAAGGTTACAATGTTGAAGTGTTGTGACTTCAACCTGGGAGACTGTAAAGCCTACAGCATGCTCGCACCATCTAAGTACTTAACAAATACTAAGGGCCACAATCCGAAGATCGTCCCTCAGCAATGGACGATGAACCTTGCGCAGTATACTCTGCTCAACGTCATGAAAATACCACACTTCGGCAGACATCAGGAGGTGACTGCTTGTGTGAAATTGCTACTAGCAAGTTACCATAGAGGATACATGTGGTTGAACAGTCTCATAATTGTTGATCTGGCACTGATCAATAGGATTACTAGGCTTAGCATGTAGGGCCATGATCCCCATGAGTACTACCCTGGGAAGACCGCGGACCGCGCGCTTTCACAGAATATTAAAGAGGCGTATGGCAATGTTGAAAAAGGAACGTGAGGTTATAAGGTCGCATCTATCGAGAGTGGTGCAGTGTGCCTCGCATGTCAGTTGATAGCAGGGAAGATGGTCCATAAGAATAGACCTATGCAAGTATCAGGATTCGTAGTGGACCTTGTCGATAAATGCACAGAAGGACTCCATATGAATTGGGAAAAGTATTTGGTCAATCAGATAGAGATTGATTGTAGAGAAGCCCAGGACCAGGGGCATGAATAGCATTTCAGCTGGTTACTAATATTGATCGCCTTTATTGCATGGGAGCTACTGAAATGCACAAATTTCCCAGACCTCACCCCATTCGAACCATTAGCTACGAAGTTTAGTACCTTGTGG
Organism: Picea glauca; assembly: GCA_000966675.3. Lineage (NCBI taxonomy): Eukaryota > Viridiplantae > Streptophyta > Pinopsida > Pinales > Pinaceae > Picea > Picea glauca. Next base: position 8,482 of record JZKD02S0802404.1, on the reverse strand, counting down.
TATTCGACGTACATGAGCAAGCAATGACAGTCAAATGCCATTTTTCATAGATACTATAACCAACCGAAAGAAAGTATAGGGGGTGCACCTCACATAACCCCAAACAATTTACAAAGGTTCTGACCTTTGATAAAGTTCAGTGTGGAATGCCACTTTATCTACCTAACTCCATGCGTTGATGAACACTGGGAACAGCGCCAGCCCTATTATAAGATGACTAAAGAAGACTTAGAAGAAATCACCAAGGAATGGTCGGCAGACCTCCTTGTTCCAGCAGATCCAGCAAACATTTTAGATATTGACAGCCCAGAAGCTGCGCAGGACACACCTGGGCCCAATAAGACGAAGAAGATAAAGAAGATGAAGGAGATGAAGAAAACTGAAGAGATTCAAGATGTGGATAGCCGCTCTGTAAGGACAGCTTCTGTCACACCAGATCAAGAAGGTAACAACGAAGACTTAGAGGAAGTTGAGCAGCAACCAGAAGATGAAGTCAAATTTCTAAAGAAGAGAAAAGGGTCACCTTCAAAGTCTTCCTCTGAGAATAAATCCAAAGCGACCATGACCAAGATGAAGACCACGCTCAATCCAGATGACTTCAGCTTTCTCCTCGTGACTTTGAATGAAGCTATAGAAGAGATTACAGAAAAGCAGGAGGCCAATAAAGAAATTATGTACGACAGAATTGAAACTGAACTCTGAGGAGTACAATGAGCCCTCTAGTCTAACCACTCAGTCCCCACTGCACCTATGCTAGAAGGAAAAACTGAAGCAGGAGACGAATTAGTTCAACTTCACAGGATTTCTGACCTAGTCGAAGTATGCCTTCGGAAAGCAGAAGAAGTAACAACGTAGGCCATCCAGGCCGTAAAGTACGCACACAAGGAAATCATAGAGCAACGCCAAGCTGCACAGCAGGAGAAGGAGGCCATCCAAGAGAAGTATGATAAAGAATGCGCAAATATTCAGAAAGAAAAGGAGCAGCGGCTCGTGAAGAAGATCGGGATCGAAGAAGCTGTCAACAGATCATTTCNTTCAAAGAAAAGGAGAAAATCGAAGCAAGAATAGGGGACTTTGACATTGATCATACTCTTGATGAAGAAACACAAGTAAACATTATGCCAGAAAGAACTTGGGAAGCTATAGGAAAGCCTGTCATGACCCCTTCCCTAGGAGGAACAATTTTCTTCAAAGGAAAGCTAGTAAAACTATGTGGAAGGCTCTCTCGGATACCTATGACTGTCAATGGAACTTCGACAGAGGAAGACTTTAAGATAATTAAATTTGTTGAAGACAATGCCTCGTTTACCATGCTCATAGGGAAACCCTGGATTGACAGAGAATAGGCCAGACGAAGGGAAGAAGCAAAAGTTTTGGAACATAAGAAACAAGAATTAAAAGACTTCATGACCAGAAGGATCGCGCACTTGATTAAAGAAAAGAAGAGTAGATCACAGATATTTAATATTAGTACCTCCGATGTCAAAGCTAAAAGAACACTTGAGGATATGCAGAAGATCAAGTTACCTATTGTTGATACAGAAGAGGTATTATCAAGGAACCCTAAGAAATATTTTCCACAACGCGAAGTAACTAAGGCCACAGAAGATAAACATCAGAGTGGTAAAAGAATTACTGAGACGAAACTCACCAGGAAGAAGGCTAGGAAGTTAAGAAAGAAAGGGGATAATACTGTAAGGTTACAAGAGGTTCTAGAGGACACTTCGTAGCAAGAAGAATTGGAGAATTGGAGATTCGCCAAGATATCAGAACAACGACATAGAGTACTTCACCATGACGAAGCAATATAGTTGTTGGAACCGATATACCTGTTCGACCACCGCACCGAACAGATCGAAAAGCAATTATGGGTTACCATTAGACCATTGGACCTCACCTTAATGGATAGATCAACGGTCATGGAAGATTCATATCCATTGCAAGTAGTCTGTTTCAGAGTTACTTACTTATTCTTTCGCACCATGGCTGAAAGACACTTTTTCCAATTGAGAAATTGAGGTGACAGAACAACCACATTGTGAAATAGTGATTACTCCAGCTTTACGCTCTATCTGATTATGGTATCGACAGTCCATTGACAACCCGAGATAGTGATCCCAAGATTACATGTTCGACGAGATTAGCACAGCAGAACAATCAGTGAGAGAAGTACTTGCTAGATTAAGAACAGAAAGAGTCATGTCGGAAAGAGGAATGTCCACCAGAGTCCAAGCCTCATCATTGAGAGGAGTGGCAGCATCCCCATCGACTGCTCGATCTGGAACATCCCGAGCCGGCGCAGAGGCAAGAACTAAGCATAGAAACGATGAAGCCAACACTAGGATAGTGCCAACCATTCTACCTGCTTACATTCCCCCTTTAAGTGGTGAGATTAATAGGGACAATGTCCCTCAAGACTTTGACTACACCCTAATCACTGCATATCTATTGAAAGGAGTTCGCACCTACCGCACAAATCAAGACAAGGTTACAATGTTGAAGTGTTGTGACTTCAACCTGGGAGACTGTAAAGCCTACAGCATGCTCGCACCATCTAAGTACTTAACAAATACTAAGGGCCACAATCCGAAGATCGTCCCTCAGCAATGGACGATGAACCTTGCGCAGTATACTCTGCTCAACGTCATGAAAATACCACACTTCGGCAGACATCAGGAGGTGACTGCTTGTGTGAAATTGCTACTAGCAAGTTACCATAGAGGATACATGTGGTTGAACAGTCTCATAATTGTTGATCTGGCACTGATCAATAGGATTACTAGGCTTAGCATGTAGGGCCATGATCCCCATGAGTACTACCCTGGGAAGACCGCGGACCGCGCGCTTTCACAGAATATTAAAGAGGCGTATGGCAATGTTGAAAAAGGAACGTGAGGTTATAAGGTCGCATCTATCGAGAGTGGTGCAGTGTGCCTCGCATGTCAGTTGATAGCAGGGAAGATGGTCCATAAGAATAGACCTATGCAAGTATCAGGATTCGTAGTGGACCTTGTCGATAAATGCACAGAAGGACTCCATATGAATTGGGAAAAGTATTTGGTCAATCAGATAGAGATTGATTGTAGAGAAGCCCAGGACCAGGGGCATGAATAGCATTTCAGCTGGTTACTAATATTGATCGCCTTTATTGCATGGGAGCTACTGAAAGGTGCAACTTTCGTAGACCTCACCCCATTCGAACCGTTAGCTACGAAGTTTAGTACCTTGTGGTATTCGACGTACATGAGCAAGCAATGACAGTCAAATGCCATTTTTCACAGATACTATAACCAACTGAAAGAAATTATAGGGGGTGCACCTCACATAACCCCAAACAATTTACAAAGGTTCTGACCTTTGATAAAGTTCAGTGTGGACTGCCACTTTATCTACCTAACTCCATGCGCTGATGAACACTGGGAACAGCTCCATCCCTATTATAAGATGACTAAAGAAGACTTAGAAGAAATCACCAAGGAATGGTCGGCAGACCTCCTTGTTCCAGCAGATCCAGCAGACATTTTAGATATTGACAGCCCAGAAGCTGCGCAGGACACACCTGGGCCCAATAAGACGAAGAAGATAAAGAAGATGAAGGAGATGAAGAAAACTGAAGAGGTTCAAGATGTGGATATTCGCTCTATAAGGGCAACTTCCATCACACCAGATCAAGAAGGTAACAACGAAGACTTAGAGGAAGTCGAGCAGCAACCAGAAGATGAAGTCAAATTTCTAAAGAAGAGAAAAGGGTCACCTTCAAAGTATTCCTCTGAGAATAAATCCAAAGTGACTGTGACCAAGATGAAGACCACGCTCAATCCAGATGACTTCAGCTTTATCCTCGTGACTTTGAATGAAGCTATAGAAGAGATTACAGAAAAGCAGGAGGCCAAGCAAGAAATTATGTACGACAGAATTGAAACTGAACTCTGAGGAGTACAATGAGCCCTCTAGTCTAACCACTCAGTCCCCACTGCACCTATGCTAGAAGGAACAACTGAAGCAGGAGACGAATTAGTTCAACTTCACAGGATTTATGACCTAGTCGAAGTATGCCTTCGAAAAGCAGAATAAGTAACAACGCAGGCCATCCAGGCCCTAAAGTACGCACACAAGGAAATCATAGAGCAACGCCAAGCTGCACAGCAGGAGAAGGAGGCCATCCAAGAGAAGTATGATAAAGAATGCACAAAGATTCAGAAAGAAAAGGAGCAGCGGCTCGTGAAGAAGATCGGGATCGAAGAAGCTATCAACAGATCATTTCGCTCTGTGACTAGCTTAGAACAGAAGGTAGAAGAACCCATAGAATGCCAAGTAATGAAGCTTGTTGAAGTCATTCAGCAACTGCAACAAAGAGTAGTAGAACTAGAGCTCCAAGCTATACCGAGCACCCCGCAAGAAGAACACGACCAGCATGAAATAACTGCCCACGGTACAGTAGAAAGGATCAAAGGAATCACTGAAGAATGCAAATAGCTAAGTACTAGAAGTGTGCAGATACATGAGAGCATGACCGAGAACCCGAAATTACATAAACTGGAGTCGCAGCTCCAGGAGGCGAAGCAACAGACAGATAGACTTCAGATGTAGTTGAAGTCCCTACCAACCATAGAGAAAATGAAGAGGTCCCATGAATAGCGCGTCGTACAACAACAGATTCATATGATCTAGAGCAAGGTCATGGAAGTAACGCGGCAAATTCAACCTTTGCAGGATAGGGCATGTCAAGTATTCTTAGAGATTGAGAGCCAAGGGACAGACTTGGAACAGGTCATGAACATAGCATAGTAGCGCTTAGAAGGACCAGTTAGTAACACACTCATTCAGGAGTTTACCGAGCAAGAAGCGGTAGCAAAGAAACAGGTTGAAGCAGCTTGAGTGAAGCTCGAGGCCTTCGAGGCAGAGTTACCCAAATAAGAGTGACTTGGGGTGAGTCACAGGTCAGTGTTGGGGGCCTGTTGTCCCTTGACCAAGTTTTGAAGAGTACTTGGTCATATTTAACCACTTTTGGGACTGGGACAGCTTGCCAAGGAAGGAGCGCAATGTGAAGCAGAAAATAAAGAAGCAAGACCTATTTTGAGACCCATTTTAGGGTTTTGGGTTGATGTAACAGGAAAGGGATGTCGGCCCGTGGGTTTACCCACGTTTAGTCCCATTTTGTAATCTATAAATAGGCAATATAGAAAGTAAGATAAGAGAGATAGTAATGCAATACATCTGCATGGTGTATGAATGAAATCTTAGTGCTAGTATTTGGATCTGTGTGATCGGATGTATTATAGAGAGATCTAGCATGAGATCAGAGCTCTAAGTGCCCATTGTTATAGTTGGATGTTGAGGAGTGAGGAAGAAGGATCTAGCGAGCTACGCACATCTTATGTCATGTGAGAAGTAGGGATCATTGAAGCTCTGTGTTGTAACTGCTTGACCAAGATAATATAAAGAAGACTTTGTGGATGTAGCCCCAAGGTGGGGGTGAACCACGGTAACTGTGTGTATGGTGTTATGTTCTTTGTTCTTATGTGTTTACCCCTCTCTCTTGCCAAGTGCTCTGATATGTTTAGATAGATCATCGATGCTTTGTGCTTATGAGATATGAATACATGCTAGATATGATACATAAGATGCTAGGTGCTTAATCTATTGAGTATAATGTGTTTATCATTGCTAAGTGTTAGATCTGAGTAATTATTGTGGTGCTTTGTGTTTTCTGCAAAGTGTATTAATGAATGTATGATAGGAAATAACTGATGCTAAGTGCATTGTAAGCAAGATAATCACAGATCTGTGTCCCAGCTAAGGTTGCAGACACCTGACTCTTGCAACCACCCATGCCTCTACCTCGAGTGAGACTTCATCTGCTTCGCAGGTGTTGCCGAAACGGCTAGTAGTTAGGTTTTTGTTTGTGCGCTCTTGAGCGTTGAACCCTGGGTCTGCCCCTGTGCCAACATGAAACAATAGATATAAGGAAAAAGGATTCCTTCAATTTACATAATTTCTAAGTGGCTTTGAAATGATCATCCAGATATGTCTAGTGCATGAAGGCATGTGGAAATCATTGGATAGGGTTGAGATTCCAATAGCCAATGACTTGGCTTCCTTCCCCTAAGTATCAATAAGACTATCCATTGCGACAGACTAAGGAGGAATGTTATTTGCATGGCATTGAAGGGAATGGAGGGTATTACTCAACATATGAGGATGGGCATAAAGATTTCAGCATCAACAATCTTCATTCTTCCACTTCCCTTTCAGATTCAGAGTAGTCAAAGTAGTTGCATGAGGACATGCAATTATTTTGGTTGAGGGGAGATAACGAGCATCCGAAATAGCACCTTTTTTCACATCCTTATCTTACTTTCTTCCACTATCTTTTTCCATTATCCTAGCAAGATCCTAAGTATAACGACATGTTTTTTCCCCAGGTTCGTTCACCACAACTCATGTCATTTTAGATGATTTTTCTAGTGTAAATAGGGGTAAAGTTGAAATTTGTATGCTTACTAATGAATGATTTGAGATATTTTTATATAAGGTATGTCACAGGCATAGAAAGGAAGTTTCTACAACACGATCTTACATTGTTGCTACATGATTCCTAGTTTTTGCAACACAATCTTAGGTTGTTGCAACATAATTCCTAGTTTTTGCAACACGATCTTCCATCGATGCAACACAATCCATAGTCACTACAACACAACCTAACATTGTTGCAACTCAATTCCAACACTACTACTACAACACGACTCCTAGTGGTTGCAACATGACAATGATGATCTTTAATTGTCGTTGTTGCAACACGACACCAACATTTTTTTCCGAAGCTTGTCAGTTGTGACAACCATATTACAAAAAGTTGTCACCGTCCCATCATCCCGAGAAACAAAATCAAATAGAAAAAGGATGAAACGACAAGAAAACGGCTGGAAATGGTCGGTCCAAGATATGGGAAACCGCTCCAACAAGATTATGCTAAGAAAAGAAGATGTTGGGTCACGAAGGACACCACCATGTCTATCTTAGTCAAGTTATTAAACAAATTAGAGAACCTCCTGAGGATCCCAAATCCACATGGCTTTCCTCATATCAAGCAAATGGGCTTCAATCTGTACTCAAACTAGGGCCAAGTATGATTTTTAGGTTGAGCACGGAGGATCTATAAGGTGAAATTCATGCTACCTCGAATATTGTGAGATAATTTATATGTGTACGTAGTACCAAATCCAGCAAATGCTCTACAAAATTATTGCCAATAAAACACCAACATGATTGGTAGAAACACTTGATATCCTAGAAAAAATTCCCTATAGATTTGGCAAAGCCACAAATTGGTATGATCCAATCACATTCGAGGTGATGGTTGTAGGAAACTTGGGAGAAGGGGCTTCCACTTACAGATCACCAATTAATGATAGATTTGGGCCACAAACATACAAATTTATAGATTGACCATGATCAATGTCATTTGAGTGAGAGTCGTGGTTCTAAACAATCCCAAACCACATTGGTGTGACAAACAAATCTCTACGACATGATTTATAGTACTAGATCTATAACAAGATCAAAGTTGTGGTTCAAATAGCTAAGAGAAGCCATACATCATACATATTGGTTTGTACAACCACATCCATACGGATATTGTGGAAGTAAGTTGTAAGCCCTAAAAAAATTAAAAAAACTTATATCATTACCTTCCTTCCATGTTTGATTTTTTATTTTCACCTTTTTTTTAGAAATTGGATTTATGTAAATCAAGCCAAAAAAATTAATGGCCCACAAAACTTTAGCTTATAAACCTGTAATTTTTACCCCAAGCCTTGATAGGATTTTAATTAAATCTAGATAAAACTAAGGCCAATTTTGACAAGAAAACAACCACACTTGACTAATTTACATGCTCAGGAAACATTGGCAGTGCTAAATTTGGTAAAAAAATGCTCAAAAATTGAAAAAATCAAGCATGTAGTCCATATCCAATTTGCATATCTATGAAAAGGTTAAAAAATCATATCTCAAGTGTTAGACTAGCAAATATGAAGAATTGAATAGATCCACATAGATTTGATGCCCAAAACAAATTCAATAGAATGATTTTTATACAAGGAGTGAGATCTAGGCAACCTGCTTTGACAACATGAAAGACAAGGAACATATTAAAAAAAAAGGAAAGAAATTTACATGGTAAAACCCTAGGGTGGGAAAACATCCACAAAAACAAGCTTCTATTCTTCAGAACTCTCCCAATTACAGTTGCTAGAGCACACACATGTATGGAGTTCAAATGGGATTCATACATCTCTCAGTCATATGGATGATCTATCCTAAGGAACTATATAAGGTGAAAGATAATGATCAATTCCATAAGTCAATCTCAAATCTTCCTTGATTCAAGACCAATTGCTTCAATTTATAGTAACTGGGAGAAACCTGGACCATTGATCATAAGGCACAATCAAGGGTGGAGATGAACCAATCCATAAAG
>JZKD02S0802382.1:0-14548 GCA_000966675.3 Picea glauca | reverse complement strand
AGTTGCAGCTGGAAAACAAAGGAAGTTGGTGCTTCCAATGAATGTAATTCTTCAAGACATATAAGAAAAATCATTCTGTGGTTTTCTTCCGATTTGGGTTTCCACGTAAAACACTAGTGTATTGTGTATGTGTATGTTTGTTCATTTTTTCATTGCTTATTTACTCTGAAGTTATTGGATGATAATGCTTCATTGATATAACACTTGGATTATATGGTTAAAAAGGATTAAATTGCTCTATTACTGATTCACCCCGCCTCTTAGTAATCCAACAATGAATATTAAATATGACCTATTTGTTGGTAGATCCAACATCAAAAAGTTGTATTCTCATAATAAAAAACCTGAGCCCATATAAAATTTTCCTTATGTAGTATTATCTTGTGTAATATGTCGTTGTTAATATGATATTAACATAGATTCATGCATATTTGAAGAATCCCAACTTAATCCACTTGTGATGGGGAATAATCCCCCACTAACTAGGGTCAAATCAATAGTAGAGAAAAAATATATATACTACAATTGTCTTTCTAAATCAATTATATATGTCAAATCAAAACAAGAATGTATGAAGAAGAATACCTATGACTAGTTTTCTAGCCCCTTTTGTTGTGTTTCATGATTAGTCTTGAAAGACTTCCAGATGTCACAATGTTCCAAACTCCTTCTCCAATTTGCACACAGTGAGAAACACAACCTTCCCCAAGCAATCAAGTACAAAGATCAAGAATAGTAAGCATATGAAAAATCAAGTAACTACTTAACTAACTGATCTTAATTAATTTCAAGTAACTAATTTATCCCCAAATCATGTAATCCACAATAATTAATCAAATGAAGTACATAATGATTGCGGTGGGGGGGAAGAAGCGAAATATTTATATTAAATCAAAATATAACAATTGAATAGTCAAATGAGGAACATTAGAAATCCTAAAGAAAGTTTACATTAAATTTAATTTTGAATACAGTCCTCTCAAATAAAAGGACAAATCTATGAAAATTTTTGAAATACCTAGGAAGGGTATTCAAGAGTTAGAATAAACTAGAAGGTCATGAGTTGCCAAGATTTTTCAATAAATAGAGTCTTTGTACTCTATTAAAAAGGTTTTTTCCTTCATATTGTGAGCTAAGTTTATGTATGAATAAGAGATCAAAATTAGACAATTTTTTAATACTAAGAGATAGAATTGTTTCATCTCTTAATTTCTATTGGTGTTTGTGGGTTATAAGCCCATTTTCATTAGACTATTATTTCCATGGCTAGTTTTTTTCCACGTGTTTTTTTTTGCTAATTGTTAGATGTAACCCTCATGAAGTTGCAAACTATCTTCATTTTCCGCACTAGTTTATGTCTAACTTATTTTTCATGAAATAGGTTCTTCTCCCAGTAATTGAAACTACCTCCATGCATGTGGAGAAGTGTCATGTCACCATTTTGACCCCTTGGCTAATTGAATAATTGTAATTAATTATGTTTAATGTTATTATCTTTCATCATGAATATTTATTTATCGTGCCAAGTTAAAGTATATAAATCTAAACAATGTATATGTATCTTTTTTTAATTAATAAAAAATATGCCAAGTAGTTGACTAAGGCATGGGCGCCTAAAGGGACCATGATACCATGAGAAAGGAATAGTGAAGAGGATTTGGAGTTTACCTTGTAAATAATTCCAAGCCACCCTTGCCAAAAACCAATTTTGAATTTGAAAAATACTTCACCCATTTTCCCTCTTGCCCACATCATTAATTGAAAAATGGTTCATTGAAGTGTCTCCTCCCAACAATTATTAAGCATCACTTGGTATTTGAGAAGGTCCTCTCAGTTGAAAATGAAAGGCATGGGTAGAGTAAAATATCCTAGAAATTCATGGCTGACCTAGGGTTTCCTTTGAAAGAGGAAAATCGTATTTTTGTGGGTACACGTGAATGGGTAAGAGGACATATTTTTGCATGCAAGGTAGAGAACAGAGGAAGGGAGGTGAGATGAGCCAATGTTGAATAGAACCAGTGAGTAAAATCAGTTTTTCAATATAAGAATTCATTTGAGAATCACTCCATCATTACTAGAATTTAGGACAACAAATTCGGCTTTGTTGGGCACACTGGGAGCACTAAAGGAGGAGTTATCTGAGGGATTGTGGAGTAGTGAAGGGGATCTTGCTCTGGTACTGTGTTGAGCCAACATAAGGGGCCACCAAGAATCATGGGAGTCCTAAGAACCATGAGGATCATGTTTATGAGAGGAAACGAAAGTTCCCACGTCAACTTTTTGACATTTTAGTCGGCTAAACCAATAAGAGGCAGGAATGATTACCATGATTTTATAGCCTAAGTATTAACACAAAATCTTCCTTCATGATAAGTTAGGTGAGACAATATAAAATAAAACTATTCTAATCATATAACAATGTAATGTCATGCATGAACGTACTAATAACTTTAACAAACACACAAAGGGTATCACATTGCCACTTTAAATATTTATGTGAATTTTATTAACAAAAATATATGAAACACAATGAAGATATTAACTCTTAATCAACAAGTAAACACATAAATTGAAAGTTGTATAACAAAAATATAAAATATGATATTTACAATGACTAAGAATGGCATTCGAGTTGAAGAAAGAAAAGAACAAGAACTCAAAATAAATAATATGGATATGGAAAAAACAATCTTCTTTATCCAGATATACATGTTCTTGAGCCATCCAAACTGTAAAATTAAATATTATTTTTGGAATTGAAACTTAAATCAAACATAAACCCATTTTGAATTAATACCACTGAGCTTTGAACAATTGTGATTCTCTTTATGTTCATATATAACCACAATAATACAATTTTTATCTATTGTTGGTATGTCACCTGTGTAACACGAATGAGGCCCATGAACGAAATCAAAATAATAACCAGAGGCAGCAAAGATACTCGACAACTCATTTCACTTTCAAAACAAACACAAGTCTCAAATGCATATAGTTAAAATCAAGTGTTCATAACTAGCGGGTAGGGTGTCGAGTTAATGGGTTGAGGGAGAGGAACTCAACATTGTTTCATAGGCATGTACCATATGACAGAGGTGTAATATGTATGGTGAATTTCAATAAAAATTCAGTGGTGTATTTATCATACCCAAGTGCACATACAACCATTCTATCAAATTGTTCAGCCATATATAACATTTAAAACAAACCCAACATCATTTTCTCATATGTGAATGCAATCATAGACTCAAGGGATTTGAAATGTCATTTATTTTACATACAGTGTTGAGATATCTACGAATATATCCATGCATGTGTCATTATTTCATATTGGAATGGATTTGTAACATATCGTTAACAACTTGAGGCCGTAAGAAAGGTTGTGTGAGCATCGTATCTAGCTTCATTTACAAATTGCTCATAACCATTACACAAATGAAATGGATTCGTGAGAGCTTATGGTGACAGGGTTGAAACGATAGGCTTAGGGTGAGTTGGGTCGTGTTCATAATGTGGATACAAATAAACTTCAAATGAAACCATACGTATAACAGGAAGACAAACGATTCGTGTAATCAAAGCTAGACTAAGAAATCAATAGAGTGATCGATTTGGTTATAAAAATCAAACCAAAATAACACACAGATATCATGAGTGGTTAACCATGTGTATCAAATGCTTACCTTGCATTTCAAACGAAGCGTCGATCCATAGTTGCATACTCCAAGTCAATGAATGGCCAAGACCACGACCAATTCTAAGAGGCATCAGTTGTTATTCTCCATACAATATCAGGTAATCAGCTCGAGTATAGTTCTCGAGTTCAACCATACCTCAAAAGAATGAATGCAAGTTAATATGGGATCGACGTCATTAACCCAAGACTAGACTAGGAGATGGCTATGCATGTGAAATGAAAATGTCGACAAACTTGAGCTAGAACGATGGAAATGTGGCGAATTTGAAATGTGTGTGGGATTTGGTGTGATACATTGATCCGAAAATCCTTAGATATCAATCTTAATCTTTAAAAAACCCATTTTAGCATCTAACTTGATTCAGAATAATTCTCGATTGTATTGATGATGTGCTTATTATCCAAAATCTCATAAAATGATGATTAATTTTAAGTATTATGAGATAACACAACATAAAATAAAATAACTCAAATTATACAATATTGATGTCATAATCTACTTCATCTCCAAGTTCCCTTTAAATAGTGAGACTGCTCTTCATCATCTCAAAATGTCAAATTACAATATAAAATGGACTTACAAAGCCAAATTTGAAGGGTTGTCTTCAATTCCACTGCTCAAACTCAAATATAGAGTTTTTCATTGAATTCCTTGTAAAATTCTGAGAAAAATGAGTATAAACTCGACCATATTTTGAACCGACTCAATTTTACCCTGTTTACACGCCAAACGATACATTATGGCACTCATTAATGGAACTATGGAATAATATTCTAAAGACAACATCTTAGCACAAAAATAATATCATCATTGAACTCCTCTTAAGAAAACGAGAAAATGAGTATAAACATGCCCATATGCGATCAAAATACCTCATGGCACGCAAATAGAGACATACCATAGCTTAGCTCTTCTCTTGGAATGCAAAATGATGTGTCTGTACCTCAGGATATGTGCACTCCTCCTTGATATTTTTCTTGTCTCGGACTGTATGAAAACCTCGGTCCACGCACCCATTAACTAGGTCGTGGGTCCAACCAAGGTCTTCAACCTTAGGTGGGCATTAAATGTGAGATCGTTGGCATTGCCTTAATAAGAGGTGCCTTTGGCGAAATGGTTAAGGCATTGGTATCATACAATGGAAATTGTGGGTTCAACCCCCCCATGATCCCCTCCTTTGTTGGTGCTTTGTTGCAACTTACAGATATATATATATATGGTGTGTTGTTATTTGTTATAACCAAAGTTTAAATGATCCCCTGTGCGAATATAGGTTATGGTTACATTGGATTCAAACGAACCATGGGCCAGGGGCTTTAGTCCTCAACCCCTTTTCCTGGTTTGACTTAAACTTTGACTAATCATAACTTTTGAGGTGATTTTTGCATCGTTGGAAAGCTATCACCGAGCTCTACGAAATGAAGTAGTTTTCGAGAGAATTTAAGATGGTCAAATTTTGAGCTTTTTTGGATCCTCCTAAACCTCTGTGAGTATTCTTGGATCCTCCTAGATCATATATCCACCATCGATATCAAACCTACCCCCTTCAATGTGATATATGTTGGGTTTGTTTCCATCGTTTCATGTGTTAATTCTTATCTCGAGACTTGATCTTCTTATCCCATGTGTCAGGTGGTGGATTTCGTGGTACACGAAGTCCCCATGAATTTTGAACTTGTACACATATGACCATATTTACCAACAAAATCATGATTCATCATTAAACCATATTTGTGTGTTAAACCATGTCAATTCATATGTATGAGGTCCACGATATAACTATTGAAATGAAATATAACCATTGTGATTTCAAATAGGCATGGTATATAATATATCAATTCAAATGGGTTTTGATATATATAATAAATTTGATATTATTTACAAAAACAATATAACACCCATATATAACCAAACTTGGAATTCATAAATTCCACCACCATATGTTTCTTTAAAAGAAACATGCATGATATTCATAACCATTTCAATATAGTTCATATTCTCCTTTACTTGTGTGTTATATTATTTGTGTCACATAAAAGAAAAAATTGAGCTAGTCTTTATACTACGCAACCAATGTAAAGAACATTTTCTTAGGAAAGGCCCCCCTTTTGTTTAGTTTGTAACACATAAAAGGAAATCAAATGGAAAAAAAAATTATAGCGAGAGCAAGGATGAGATCAAGAAAGTGAAAGTGATGCATAATTTCACAATACTTTGCATAATCTGATCATGATGTTATTAAAGGAATCAACAGAGCCTTCCCTATGAAATCGACCTTTGGAGAGTTTCCATTTGCCAAATATTGTTGAGAGTCACCCAAGTTTTCCCTTACGGTATCATGGTCTGGATAGGGGTGGCCAATTGTAGAGAGAACCAGTGCAACTAAACCTATGGTTGGGTGGAAAAGTTCTCACCCTCAGTCAATTAGCTTGGAAAATAAGTTTGGATTAGTTAAGTCTTTTTATCTATGTACTAGTTGGCAAATGAATTTATAAGTTGTCTTTGCTTACGAAAATGATGGTATGCATGCATGGTTAACTTAATTGTATTTTTTGTTAATAAGAAATCCTTGTGGAAGGTTAATTATAGGGAAGTTCTTGAAAAGAATTGCAGTAAGGAATGGGATTTATGTTTACTGCATTTAGGAATTAAATTGAGTTTCCTTTATTACATTCTTTCCTGGAGATTCAATCTCAAACAAAGTTTTAGCATGCCTCTTGTCAATGTTGTTGTGCTTAGTATCTGGAATGAATTATCTTCTCAATGCATTCATTCTTAGGAATTTGAGCTACAACATTCAAATAGCCTTACTGTGTATAATATTGATGTTATTGTTGATGAAAAAAAATTATGAATGATGTAGCATGCATGATATTATTTTACAGTTGGAAGCATTGTTTTTCTTGAGTTATAGGCATTAGGAATAATTAGGATAATGAGACATACGGGGAAGCTACATTACTAATAGAGTAGAACATTCTTTATTAGAGACCTGCAAATTACCAAGTTCCAATAATGCATGGCATTTGATGGTATGGATGAGATATTATCAACTCAGTATGATTGATGAGTGCCTACAACCTAAATTCCAGAGTTGATAGGGACCTTCATGGCCTAATTCCATAGACAATTTAATATTATACGTAAGCCATATATATATATATATATATACACTTTGAAATTTCTCTATAAGACTCACTTTTGGGTATTTTGTATGTTTATATACATGTATGTGTGGTTGTTACCAAGTAAGCCTATATATTATTGTTGAAGAGTGGATGTCTTGATGGCAAAGTCTTATAGGCCTAAATCCTTGGGGCATAGCTATTTTCCTTTCTTTCTCTGAAAGTACAAACCCCCTTTGGTATGAGCATGATATCTCGCTCTCGATGCTTATTGAGTTAAAGTTAAGCCTTAGGGAATTATCCTTGTCATCTCCAAAGCTAAAGAAGATCCCATGGAGGGTGTCTTTCCTTTGGGAATCCTTAGTGAAAAGTTGGAAATTTTTCTAAGGAAAAATGGAAATTTGGGCATATTGCATGAAGTTATTTATCATGCAATACAACTTGTATCACACAAAAAATAACTTCATGCAATACATCTTGTCATGTGAGAAAAACATTTGGTGGTGTGATGTATCCCACCACAAAATTTTGTGGTGCAACACATTGTACCCTCAAAAATATTTTGGCGCATGAAAAAAGAAGAGGGGTGAGGATTTGGCCTTGTTGTGAAGGTGAATTTTCTCTAAGGTATGATATATTGTACCAAATTAAATTTGGTGTGATACAATGTTTGACAACACATGTATTCCAAAAGAGGATTAACACCTTCAGTAACCACTCACACAACCAAATCAAAGATCAACACACTCGTGTTTTGACATGGTAAAGCCCCTACAGGGAAATATCCACGACCCCATCCAACGTGGCCACTTGGAGAAATTTATTAATGCAAAAGAAAAATATTACATATATATTTACAAGAGAGTTTCTCACAATCGATCAACAAATGAACCTACATTCTCTTTAAATAGAGATCATGGACCAATAAGGTGTTAATCCATGGATAAATATAGTCGTTAAGATCAAGGAGAATATGATATGTTGGATCACTCTATGTCAGGAACATATCGTGATCATCGTATTACCTAAATACAAATGAATATTAATGTGTACTAAAGAAACACACTAAGAAACACACTTTTACCTAACGACACATTAGACCAAGTTTATCTTAACTAACTCTTAATTGTCTAAATATCCTAACATCCCCCCTTAAGAACAATTCAAGATAGGATTGAAGGATTTAAAAAGGTGACACAATAGGATAATGATGGAGGCATTAGAGCCTATCCCACCTTAATTACAACTTCTTGAACTCCTAACATAGATCGAAGTTTGGAAAACTTTTCTTCTGTAAGAGACTTTGTAAAAATGTCGACAACTTGATCTTATGTAGGGCAGAAGAGAAATTCAATAACTCGATCATGAATGAGATTTATGATGAAGTGCATGTGTAGCTCGATGTGTTTGTTGTGTTGATGTTGAACTGTATTTTTGGTGAGCTTGATGGAACTTTGATTGTCACACCAGAGAGTGGTCGGATGTTGCTTCTGGAATCCAAACTCTAAAAGGATCTATTGAAGCCACAATGCTTCCTGACTTGCATTAAATTCTTCTTGGTACTTTTCTTCTACTGAAGAAAGGGCAATATCCTTTTGTTTCTTACAATCCCAAGTGACGAGTTTTGAACCAAAGTTGAAAACTTGACCTGCAGTAGAATTTCGATCATGAGGGTTTCCATCCCAATTTGAATCAGTGAAACCAACCAATAAAGGAGTCCCCCTTGAACTGTAATGTATCTCGAACTGTACCCTAGACATACCGAAGTATCCTCTTACCTTCTTTCCAATGGATTTCATGCGGTGTTTGCATATATTAGGAAATAAGACCAACAAAAAAGGAAAGATCAAGATGGGTATGAGTCAAGTATAAGAGGCTACCAACTAACTAAGGGTAAAAAGTGGCATCAACTTCAGGATAAGTATAGGTGGAAACAAGTTTGACTCTAGACTGGAAGGGAGAAGAGGTTGGTTTAGATTCTTTCATGTGAAAGTGGTGAAGAAGGTCACGAGCATACTTAGACTAGGAAAGACAAATTTCTTCCTTGGTTTCAAAAACTTGGAGAAATAATGCAAATGGCCTAAGTCTATCATTTCAAATTTATTCTTAACGTTGGTTTTCACATGGTTTAAAAGTTTAGGGTCACTACTAGTGAGGATAAGATCATCAACATAAAGAACAAGGATTATGAGATGGTTTCCTACTTTCTTGGTATAGACATTGTGGTTAGAATGGCATCTAAAAAATCCAGTGTCAATAAAAAAGTTGTCCATTTTGGTATGCCAAGCTCGAGGATCTTTCTTAAGACCATAAAGAAATTTCTTAAGGCGAAAAACAAGGATGGAGTCATTCTTGACATCACTGGGAGGTTGTTCCATGTAGATTTATTCTTGCAAATCCCCATGAAAGAAGGTGGATTTGACATCCATCTTATGGAACTCCCATTTATGTGAGGCTACAAGGGCTAGAACACGGTGGATGGAATTCATTTTGGCTACAGGGGAAAAATTTTCATTATAGTCAATTTCTTCAACTTGGGAAAATTATTTGGAAACTAACTAAGACTTGTGTCTTTCAACACTTACATCTGATGCATACTTAGTTATGTAGACCCATTTACATTTAACAAGTTTGATTCCTTTCGAAAAAGGTACAAGATCCCAATTATCATTCGTCGTCATTCATTGTTGTAGTCCAATATGGATGACCTAAATCTTATGCAAATGTCTCTAGATCATGATTCTTTGAAACTTGAGTTAAAAGAGAAGAGGATCACTGGAACTGTGAACAAGTCTAACGCTGATATGAAGGATCACCAACTTCTTCTCGTGTTGAACGAACCCATCTAGGAAGTGGTGGTGTTGGTGCAGGTTCAGGTTCAATGGACTCATCTAGAGGAAGGTGAGAAGTTGGAGGTGTATTTTTATCCTCATTTTCATCATATGAAGAAGAATAAACCATAATAGGAACATAAGATGGAATAAATGTCGAAGATGACTCGCAGACCAAAGAAGGCATAAACGTCGAATTAGGCTCGCAGGCTAAGATATTTTCATAAAATTTAACACTTCTTCTAATAATAATTTCATTGCAATGTGGTTGAAGAAGTTTGTAAC
This sequence comes from Picea glauca, assembly GCA_000966675.3. Lineage (NCBI taxonomy): Eukaryota > Viridiplantae > Streptophyta > Pinopsida > Pinales > Pinaceae > Picea > Picea glauca. The sequence goes on along the minus strand of JZKD02S0802382.1, from coordinate 4,609 downwards.
CCTTGACATCTTTAGAATAACCAACAAATATACACTTCTCACTTTTAGGTTGCAATGATTTCCTTTTCTCATTAGGAATGTGAGCCCATGCTACACTTCCAAATAGATGAAAGTGACTTACATTTGCTTTAATTTTATGCCATGCTTCTTCTGGTGTTATATTTTTAAGATACTTTGTGGGAGTGTAATTTACTATGTAATTTTCACAGTTAATGGATTCCTACCAATACTTTAGACTTAATCTCTTAGATTGGATTATGCAATCAGCAATTTCTTTTAATGTGTGGTTTTTTCCCTCAACAACACCATTTTATTGTGGTGTATATGGAACAGTGTGTTGCATTTGGATGCCCTATGCAATGCACTAACTTGTAAATTGATTGTTCACATATTCACCTCCATTATATGTTCTTAAAAATTGAAATTGATGTCCAATTTGGTTTTCTACAAGGGCCTTGTAGGCCAAGAACTCATCAAAAAAAATTCTCTTAAGTTTTAAGAAGTAAACCCAAGTGCGTCTAGAAAAGTCATCAATGAAAGTTAATAAATACTTACACCCAGAAAAAGAAGGATAATAAAGTGGACCACACAAGCCACTGTGAACAAGCTACAAAGGGGCCAAGGAGTGCCAAGAAGCATGTTTGTCAAAATTGTCCCGATGATGTTTACCGAGAACACAACTGGCACAAACACCATCTCTGCAAGAAACAAGAGGAAGACCAGTCACCATCGGTTGATTACATAGTTGTTACAATGAGTGATAGTTTAGATGACCAAACTGCTCATGCCAAAGTTTGCTCAAGTCGTCGTTATTAACAACAAAAATTGATGCAAAAGATGATGACCCAAAGTTGTCAAACTTGTACAACCTAGTAATATCATCAGCAATTCCAATTGCAAGAACACGTTGAGGATATTTTGTGTCACACACTCGACCCCCTAATTATTATTTTTAAGGGATGGGGTATAAATTTTTCGCTTTCCTACAACTCCATGAATTCCTCATATGAGGACACCATCGTCTTGTTCTCATTGAGAGATTTTCAACGACTATAACCTCGTCTAAAATCGAGCTTTGGGTTGAAATTTATGGCATTCCGAAGTTTTCGGGGTGTCATTGGCCATTGGAAATCCCCCCCTTTCCACGTGGAATCAACGTGGATTCACCTCTCTCGTGCCATATGACATGGCAATGTCATGACCCATGTCATCATTCTCTAGAAACAACATGGTCATGGAAGGAGGGGTTGCGGAGAATATATCCCCAGGTCTTCGTGGATATCGGGCCTTCATCCCTTCAACAATTATTATGCAGGTCCAAAACCTTCCTCGGAGACCTGAAGTCTCTTTCCACTTTAGGATCTATGGTGGAGTTCTATCCACCCTTATATCCAATGGTTGAGATTTATCTGCACTTAACACATGGTTTAGACTTGACAAGGGAAGTTCCCACACCTAACGTGCGACCAATCATGGAACTGTCCAGGCATGCCACATCACAATGGTGTGTGTGGGCCCATCCAATTGGAGTTGGACACTACAACCAGGAAACTTTGGTGCTTCGATGTTTACCACACACTCCTATATCCTCGAATCTCCCGGAGCCCTAGAATCTCGAATTTCCGAATTTCCGAAACTCCTTACTTCATACTCCAGCCTTTGGTCATGGTCTAGTTGTCCTCTACCCCACACTCTTGAAATCCCAAAGGCCGAAATCCCGAATTCACGAACCGTCGATCTAAGATCCTTCAGGATCCTTTTTTATCGTTCAATCGGAATAGTGGAAGGATAGGCTAAGCAGGAGTATTGATCGGAAGCATTCAGTCTTCACTACTTTATGACCCCCTCGATCGGTAATACTCCGGAGAGGTAGAAAGGTTGGGGATTGCAAGAGTTGTGAAGTCACAAAATCGCAAACTCTCACTAGTCGTCCGATCAAGTTTCTAATTCGGGTAGCATCCCCACCGTTGGATTCCATAAGAGGACAAAGACTAGAATCACACCGTTGATCTGTGATCATGGTCAGCGGTGAAGAGACTACCCACAATCAAATGTTGGTACGTGTTTAAGGATAAGGAAGATACCAAGACAATGGATAAGAGACCGCTAGTTGTCGGTCAAGTCGTCCAGTCATCGTTTCGACAGGTTTCCTTCGACAGGATTTGAATGTTGTGAGGTTCCAACATCTCGAAGTCTCGAAGCCTAGAAGACTTGGCTCCTTTATAGCGTAGCGAAGGGTTCTAGGGTCCTGGTAATTTCGAAGGATTGACAAGTTCATAACAATCTTGTAGAGTCCTTTCTGACTTTGTCTTTGTGGATTTGATCCTTGGACAGTCCCTTGGAGGATTAGCACATGTATAGATTCAGAAAGAGGGTCAACTCGCCACTTGCCCCATATTCATTTTTAAAATCCATTACTAACAGTTCTCCTTTTCTAAACAAGATCAAATAGAAAGACATTGACATAATATGATATTCAAATTCTACTTCAAATTTCCCAGACCGTAGGGTCATCAAAGTTACAATTTTTACCATTCAACAAAATAAACAATTATGCCATCATTTAGCTCAAGAAAACTCATTTTATAACAAAACTATTCAATACTATATAAACTAATAATCACACTTATCTAAAACTTGGAAATTAGTTGGCAACTGTTGAAGGGGGTCCCTTTTCCACCCAACCATATGCACAGTTTCTCTTGGAGTATTCCTCAACTGGCCACCCCCTATCTAGATCATGATGTCATGAGAGGGATTATGTTTAATCTTTGCAAAAACAGGGGACAAACATTTCTCTCATTTTCCCATAGGAACGTGGCAGTCCAGTTTTCTATCCACCAAACAAGGGAAACTATTGTGATTGCTCACTCAATCACTGCAGCTTCGATTATAAACTTGATTAGAAAACATTGTCCAAGCATTCTTGTAACTAGAACAACTTATTTTCTCAGTTCTCTTCAGAACAAGAGGGCTTCACATGCTATTTGCTTCTCCATTAGTCCTCAGACACCATATCAACAACAATATGTTCAGGAAAAACACTGCATACCAGAAACTAGGTTGCATACTTGATCATTTTTTACAGGCTCTAAAACTTGGAACTTGACTGAAAACTTTAGATTTCCCCCCTATCAAGGACAAGTGGTTCAAATTCCCTTGACTATAATGTGTATTATTTCCACAATGCATACAAGAATGAAGATCGAAACAGTGATCTTTCATATGTCCAAATTTATCAACGAAAAGAGGGCTTCTTGAAATTCCTCCAACTCGACACTAGAAAATTTAAACTCAATAGAAGAGTGTTGGCTTCAACAAAAAATGCACCCAATTACAATCATAATTCAATTCAATATTTGATAAATTGCAAGTCGTGAAATTCTGAACAGACACAAGTCCAGAATGTAGGAGTTGAATTATTCTGCAAGATTTTCTTGAATAAAATCACTTATTGTTGTTGAACTGATAGGGCTTTGAAACTGGAAGCTTGAATGTCAATCGTTGATGTTGTTGTTCCCCCCTGTCAAGCACAACTTACGGAAGCCACATGCTTCCTTCAATATTAAAATAAAACATCCTCCTTTAAAATAAAATATTTCTTTGTAAATGTCGCCCTCGTTACTTCGGAAGCAATCAAATATCAACTCATTATTTCCCTTTTCACAATGACAATCCCTCACCATCAATTACAAATCACTTGATGCAAGCTTAATCCCTTTCACATGCAAAAACTCTTTAAATGGGTGATCAACTTAGTTTTAACACCAAATCCTTGAGCCGTGTAACTCCAAGCCCATATAATCAAAGGCTTAACCCTAAAGACTATAGGGTCAGCTTTTAAAGACTTTAAAAATATCTTTTAAAAGTAATTCTAAAATTCCAAATATAAGTCATTTTGTAAAGGTAAGGATTTTTGTTTGGAGTTATAAAAGCATTTGTTTTTTATAATGGAGTTTTAAACAGTAAATATACCATGTGTCTTTCTTCGGTTCATAGATCAGAACAATTGATTGTTGTATTATGTATTATCTCTCCCACGAGACTGATCACCACATCAAATCTCCTCCAGTCTAGAAACTCACTCAGGAATTGGATGGTCACAAAGGAGGAAAGGAATTTCTTCATGGTGGCGAACTACCTGACCACATGATTCTCAGCAAACAGGTTCTTCTCAGAAAGGCGGTTCTTTCAAGAGAATTTTTGTTCGTACAAATCATTCCTGTAGCAAATCGCTCCTAAATCTGAAATAAATTGCTCCCACACAGATTTCTTTGGCGGCTTTCCAAATCACAACCCCTTTGTTTGCTCTTATCTCAAGTTACACAGGATCCACTTGGCGGCTTTGCATTGACTCAACGAATTAACCCATGACCAGTTTTGAAGAAAATGTCACCCATAAAAAAACAAAAATATACAACAGTTAAAACTATTATATTAAACCTTTCTATGTGGGACCTTCAACTTAGACCATGAAATGTTGGCATTGACTATTCCACAGATTCTTGCACTCCTGTAACATTTTCAATAACCTTGCCACTTGATCCAGTGGAAGAGAAAATGCAGAAGAATATTGAAGAGGTTGTAAATGTCCAAGTAATGGTTCAAT
>JZKD02S0802370.1:205691-235125 GCA_000966675.3 Picea glauca | reverse complement strand
TTTTGGATGGAGTAATAACCTTCTAGTAGATTCAACCATTGTTCTAGAACATATGCATATATATGACCTTCAAATAACGGGATACCAAAATTTACTTGTACCTTGAAGGGTTCTGCACCTTTGAAATAGTTTCTTGTCGAAGATGCCTCAACTGACATCAATAGTTGTTGAAGTATCTGAGCGAATTTTTCCATCATATCATTCCTCTGTTACACAAGGGATTCCTTGAGCAACATCTCAAAAGGATATTCTGCTCCATCGTCTCTCTTTTCTTCCACGATGGAAGGTTTCTTGGGTTGGCTAGAGCATTAGTCCTCAAGCAAAACTAGATCGAGACCCCTCTCTATACCATGAACTCATTGGGGACATGCTTTGAGAAACGACAAGGAGCAGACTACTTTGATACCACTAATTCAGATTATGCTAAGAATGAAATGAGATTCAAAGGAAAATATAGAAAAAACACAAAAGTACAGTGAAACCCAACTTCTATTAATGAATAAAATAACAAAACACTTTTGAACACAAACTGGCTAGAATGGGGTAGCTTATCTCTGAAGAGGAGGAGATGTTGGCTACGCTTCATTCAAAACAAGATTTACATCACACTCCATTGCATGCTTAAAGGACCTCCTTCACCTCAATTATATATGAGAGAGTGAGAGGAGAATAATTCCAATAGTGCATGTGGGATAAATTGGTCTAAGTTTACAAAATGCCATAGGCATGTAAAACACTAGGACTTCTCGAGAGGTCACCCATCCCATTAGGACTCTATCCCAAACACTCTTAACTATGTATTTCTAATGGGATCCAATGCATTAACACTATAGGCATTACATTACATTGCAAATGGATATGGCATTACATTACATTCCCCATAAAAAGGGTGAATATTATGGTTTATCAAAACCACAAGCTCAAAAACATTGATTCAGTAGAGAAGATGGATGGCCACCGAGATCCACTTGGATCAGACATGATGATTTGGAAGTTATGTTTTCCTTTAGAATTGTACAAGGGTAAATGGCCTGGTTAGTTGAATATGTCAGCCAAAAATACAACAAAGGTGCCCCTTCGATTTGGGAGTTTGACTCCCAGAAGATATTGACAGAAGCAAGCAAAACAATTGGAGGAAGGGAAGGGTACATAGAGACAGAAATAGGGAGAAGAGAAAGGAAAAAAACAAGGACGTGTATAAAGAGAGAATGAACACAAGGATCAAAATGAATATTTTCTGAGGAAAATAGGAAGCTTACCCAAGAGAAAAAGGTCGAGTTGAAGCAAAGAAATTTCCCAAACCTGAACTTGAGCAAAGAGGTCCACGAGTTGGTGTTTATTGGAAAGAAACCAACACTGGTAGGGGGAGGATGCCAAGGGACTATATAGTGGTGAAGGGAATCCATTATGTAGAGGAAATCTAGCTAAGAAGGCACCTGGAAAGCTCATGGTGGTCCTATACTCAATGGGTAAATGGAATTTATGTTGTTCCTTCTAGTGAAGGAGAGTAGCTTTCATGGTCAAGACCCAAATTTATGAGCTATCCCATGAGTTTCCCTAGTGGTATCATGGCTTGGAATGAGGATGGTATTTTGTAGAAAGCATAAGTGCAATAGAGCCCATGGTTGGGTGGAAATGTATTCACCCTCAGTCACTCGGTTGGCTTCCTTTTTATTCTTGAACAAATAAGTGCTTTTTGTAAAATTTCTTGTAAATAAATGTTATTTATTGCATTTCTAGTTAGGAAGGTTTGAATGTGATGAAGGAATGTTTTACATCTGAAAAAGGTAAAATTGTTGAGAAAAATCTTACAAAGGTGACCATTTGTTGTATTGTATGTGTGAGAAACCTGAATATTGGAGCCTATGACCCTGTGAAGTCTCTATGCTTTGAAATGGGAAGCTTGCATGATTTACAATCTTGTTTTTTAGTTTTCTGGTGGGAATTATCCTTTTTGTGCTTAGAGTGCGGGCATATAACCTATAACCCTTACCTAGTACCCTACTAGTAGCGAAGGAGAGGTGAAGAGAGTTTACTTACCTGGGGAGCGACCTATCTCCCTTAAGTTTTCCATTTATTGAGTTGTGGAAAAGGTCACGTGGGGATTTGATGTCCATCCTTACAACCATGTTTAAACACTAAGGAGAAATCCATACCATAGATTGAATGTCGAGAGAAAATATTGACCAGATGTTGGAAGTATTCATAGAAAAATTAAGGCGTAGCCACATACATGAACTTCAAAGGTCGTGGGTTGTTGATCTGCAAAGAAACCAATCGTTTTTCGGAGATCAATGTTTAGAAGAATCCTGTCGGAAGGGTTTTTTCGAGAAGAACCGCAAGGTTGGAAGGAGTGGAGCCTTTGATATAGAGAATCCAAAGGTGAGAGCTCGAATGGGTGAGAAATGTTGATCTATCAGAGAACCTTCCCAAATAAATCCGAGCTGTAGATTTTTCGTGGACCCAGTCCACCAAAATCCTATCAGAATCTTGTTGACTCATTAACCGTTGTGCTTATTTGAAAACCTGTTGAGATGTAGGCCATTAGATCAGAGGGCTGATCACCATTGGATCCGTCTGAAAACCCTCTTCTCAGAAGGATTTGATCAAAACTTCAGTTGGAGTAGTGATGTGGTTACGAGTGAGTGCAACCTGTTGAAATATTATAACTTCGAAGAATATTCTAATTATATTTTATTTATTATCTTATAGATCAAATCCCCTTTTGTGAATTGATCATGTCGGGTATTGTATAATACCAAATCCCCTTTTGTTGATTGGTCAAACCATATTTATATGGTGGTATTTGTAAATTCGTCCCCTAGGGTTTATAAAGTGCTTTTAACCACTCTTGGAAGAAGTCCGCCTTACTAAATGAAGAGACATAACCCTAACACCTCCTCAACTAGTATTTATAAGTGAGGATGGCACCTCACTTGTTCACTCACTCACTCACTCACACTTCTAGTGCGCATCTTTTGAAGGAAGCTGCATTTGCAAGAAGAAGGAGAAGAGAGGCACATTCTCAGTCGTAGTTTATTCTTGGTGGTTTGGTCTTAGTCTTGGAATTGTATTGGCAATCTATTATTGAGGAAGTTTTTGCTGGGTTTTCTCCCCCATGAGGGTTTCCCAAGATAAAATGTTGTGTACCTTGTGATTGTGTTTCTTTCAATGATCCTCTTTATGTGGTTGTTTTAGAAATGCATTGAATTCTATATTAAATTGAAAATAACCTAATAAAAACATTAAATTTAACATGGAATCAGAGCTTCACTGAATAGATAACCTTTCACTGGGTATCTAAAAACATCACTATTGTCGTACAAGGAAATTAGGGCTTTTTACTAAAGAGGAATTTCTAACTAAAACCCATCTAGAAAAGTGCGCCCTACCCTAGCACATATTTTGGCAGCTTGATCTCACCTTTTCAGTGGCCAAAATTTCCGGAAAGTCTAACCATAGTTTTAACAGGTACAATAAAACCATAAAACCTGAAAATTAGAACCAGTACCAAAAGTACCATTCCATATTTGCACAGGTCAAGTATAAAGGAGTAAAACTCAAAATTTTTGAAAACAATCAGCTCCAGGCAACTTGCCTCAGTCCAGCGCATCTCCTGGTAAGTTCAGATTCATTTTCAAGCACTTTAATTTTTTAGTCATTTTCCTAGCTCCAAGTCAAGATGTCTGCAAGCACCAAGATTTTTGACAAGTTAGAAGGTGTGGAAAATTTGTGTGCTTGGAAATACAGAATTGGACTCATTCTTGAAGAGAATGACCTTGCAAAATTCATAAAATAAAATGTACCAGAACCTGAAGAAGATGCAGCCAAAGCGAAGTACAAGAAGGATATGATTAGGGACAAAAGGATAATTGCAGATTCCATTAAAGATCACTTGATCCCTCAAGTGTCTTCTAAGAATGCTCCAAAACATATGTTTGATGTAACCAGAATGTATGAAGGAAAGAACATCAACTGGAAGATGAACTTGAGAACCCAATTCAAGAATACAAAGATGCAGAAAGGAGAAACAGTTCAAGACTATTTCTCTAGCATTACTCATCTCAAAGAACAATTAGAAGCAATTGGAAAAAACTTGGATGAAGATGAAATCATCATGAAAATTCTTAATGGCCTCACAAGACCTTGAAATGCTTTCATCTAAACCGTTTGTGCAAGAAAAGAGAAACTCCAATTTGACAATCTATGGGAAGAATGTGTTCAAGAAGAAGCAAGAGTAGCCAACCGAGAAGTCATACTTTTAAGGGATGAAGATCAAGCCCTAGATGCTCATGCTAAAGGATAAACAATTCAAGACTATTTCTCTAGGGTTAATCATTTCAAAGAATAGTTAGAAGCAATTGGAGACAACTTGGATGAAGAAGAACTCATCATGAAAACTCTTAATGGTCTCTGTTACACATCAACATTACTCGCTTCGATAAGTGTCGCATTTTTCTCACAAGTGTCGCAAGTGTCAAGCAAAGCATACTGCCATGATGCCTATGTCGTGCCTATAATGACATGAGAAGGACACTTGACACACATCAAACACTTGATTTGGAAGAGGAGGAACGGTTAACTGGGCTTATGAACCTCTTGCCATCTAAAAGAACCCAAAAAACTAAGTTTTTGGAGGAGAGCGCCCTCCTATACCTCTCTTAGGAGTGTTGGCGCTCCCCTATAGTCTATATGGGAGAATTATAACATTGTATCAGCCCTTTTGAAGGAGATCTCCTACTCTCAGAAGTGTTGGCGCCCCCCTAAAGCCTACTAGGGAGCGCTATAACGCTCTAATGGCCCTTTTGAGGGAGCGCTGCCTATTATGGGCAGCAGTTGGTTTGTTGAGGAGAATGGGATAAAGTTCTTTTCAATCTTGGAAGGCAGTTGGATTCAAACCCCTAGTCCAGCCATGATCTTAGGGAAGATCCTTGACTCAAAGAGCAGAATCCTCAACTTACCCTAAAGATATCTCAAGTGGTTGGGCCTCTCTAAACCTATATAAGCGGGCTCTCTCATGGTGAAAAGGAGGAAGAATTAGAAGCATGAAACCTATGATCTCATAGGAAACACATAGTGAACTGGAGGAGAGTAATCAATGAAGTTGTTGTCATCCTAATCGTGGATCTTTTGAGCAAGGGTTAGACAAAGAGGATTTGACGAAGCTACTGCATTCGCATCTACAATTGTAAGTTTCTTTCGTTATTGTTCTCATCAATATAACAAGCTTGGCCTGTTTCTTTCTAGTTTGTGCTTAATCTCACATGAACTTGTCTCTAATAGATAGGTCTATTTCGAGCTAATATCAGTAGAGTAGGAAGTGGTTGTACTATTGTTTGTCTATAGAGCTTATCGAGGAGCGAAAGATTGGAGCTCAACTCGGAGCGTGCAAGGACAAACACAGGAAAAAGGTACATCTTTCCTCCTTCCTCGACATGCATTAGTTTGTGTAGACCTAAAATGAAGTCAGTGGCCATGATAAGTGTCTTCTGTCTTAAGAGTTAAGAGTCTAGATCTCAAGAGGAGATCTACCTGTCTGTAGGGAGATTTTCCTTCAACAGAAACTGGCGACTCCACTGGGGAGGAAATAAAAAAATTTCAGTTTTGGTCTTCCTCATAGACCTTGCCTTGCTTGTTATTGTTTTTAGACCTTGTTTACCCCCTATGTATGATCTCATATGCTGATTGACTCCTTACCCCATCACACTCAGCTTCATTGCCAAAATTTGACTGAAATTTTGGGTTTCTGGACATTTTCATGAGTTTTTTAAGTCTGGTGCCCCTGTGACCATGTTAGCAGAGCGCCAACGCTCCCTGGATGTGTTAGATAGAGTGCTATAACTCTTGGTGCCCCTTACACCAGAGTGCCAACCCTCTTTTGGCAAAAAACCTTTCCTGAATTGCTTTTTCTAGGGTCCAATCTTTGTGTTTCACTTGCTGAGCCTCTCTATGAGTCAATGCTTCTTCCCACTGAACTTTGACATCCTTCCTTCTAAGGAACAAATACCTTGCTGTTCAGATTTTGTGGCCTTCTTCATTATTTTTTGAGTTTTTTCTGCTGTTGGGAGTTTGAAATCAATCCACATCTTTTTCTCTCCTATCCGACTGAGAAAAAACTTTGGTGAAGGACATCAGAAGTCTACGAATCTTCTCATTTGGTTTTTTTGGGGTCATTGTTCTTAAACATCTCTCTTTTGTGTGAAATTATTGATTTTCTATGTTATCTTTGTTTTCCTTTTTGCTTCTTGTTTTCGATCATAGCAAGAGGGTGTGTTGTTTGTACGAAACTTGCTTATGCTTGTCTGAGTCTCCTTGATCTAAAAGATTAATACGCAGGAGAAGTGTCATATTGAATTAATCAATATTCACACACAAACAATAAAGAGACATCTTAGTGATTGATTTTCATATTAGAAGACATTTTTAAAAAGTTTTAGCATTACATTGGATTTGATTGAGAAAATTTGTTTGAGGACATTCCCTATTAGTGTTTGATAGTGAAAACAACTCTCTCTCTCTCCCTTAAATAGACATTCATTGAAAAGAAACAACTGCTTGTCATATTTTATGCATTTTTTGGGGATTGAGTCATCATTCCATCCATTTCACTTTCATACACCCCTTTTGAGTAAAGAACAGCAGTAAAATGAACACTAATTAAAAACTATCTAGAACATTTTTTTTTCTAGGATCTTCCACCAATAGTAGACTAAGATTAGCACTTTGGATTAGACTGTGAGCATAACTCTCCAAAGTTTCCAAAACAAACATTAGCATCCTGAGCTAGAGAGAGTCAAATCCAATTGTCGTATAAGTTTGCTAGGATCCCCCTCTCACACAGGGGTTACACACGAGGTCGCACTCAGGAAATCTACGGAGATTGTCCCTCCGTGGTTTGACTGATTGTAGTAGTCGGATCGTATTATGGGGGTCGCTTAAAGGTATACCCACAATGTTGAGTGGAAGCCTTTCAAGTTGATTTCAGGCTAGATACCCTGCCCTTATGTTCGGATTGGACTGTCAACTGTACCCGCCCAGGGGCTGACTGTGAATTGGTAACCTTAGTAGCCACAATATTTAGGGTCTTACACAAGGTGACAGTAAAGGGAAGTCTCACTGTACCTGGAATAGACATTGGTCAAACTCACTTGGGCTCCTTGGAGGGTAAATCCACAATTACTGCGTGGAAGCTTGCACCAAGGTGAAAGTTCGTTAAGCAGGTCGCCATTGTAACTGTTCCACCATATCCTAGCCCCTTCTTGACTTGATCACGCGATGTTGGATTTCATCACCAACTAGCACGGCCATCGAGAGAAGGTTTTGTTTGCTTGGTTGTGATTCCTAGATTCTATTAGTGTATGCTGTTTCTTTTCGGTAGTTGGCCATATATTTTTTTCGTCGATTTTTTTTCGCCAACATCGACCCTCCACTCCATTCATGTAGGGTACAAGGACTTCCTCCAGAAAATATGGAAGATACTACCCCTTTACCCCCTCATTCTATGGATGAATCTCCTCAATAGAGTGAGGTTCACGACATTATAACCTCCCAAGAGGAAGTTCCCACCTCTTTAGAGAATTTTCAAATTGTTTCAGAGTCTCTGGAGGCTTTCTGCATTCTTGAGGGATATGAGAGGCGTTTTCTCCAACTGAATTTAGCCAGTGAATTTGTCGTTGTCAATCCTTCTGATGTTCCGATTGGGTCTCATTCAAACCCTTTAGTCGAAGACCCCTTTTGGACCACAAACGTTGTTCGAAGCCCACCGCGCACGGTGCGGGATCTTTATGGAACAGGAATAGGTGTCGATGTGCCTGTTACCTACACCACTACCCAAGTTATGCCTGGAGGTTCTATACCTATACAACAACCCGGAGGGACCGGTCTTGGTGGCTTTAATCCATTAAGCAGCACCAGTCAGTCATTTACGTCTGGTTCCCAAATTTTGGGAACTCCACTTCATGCTGGGGGGCATCCTCCCGCCGGAGGAAAACCTCCATTTGGAGGGCACCCTCGCGCTGGGGGGCAACCTCAAACTGAAGCCTACCATCAACTGCATGGACAAAATGTGTCTACAACACCCAATCCGTGGAATATCCCTTTTCCAAGAAACCCACAGTTCTCGGGGGGACACAATCCTCAAGCTCCACAAAAACCTTTTCCTCCTCAAGGGACTCATCTATATCCTCCTTATGGACAAAATATCTACCCCCCTTATGGGAAAACGCCAAATCCGGCTTATAATCCTCAAAACCTATCCGGTTATCCTCCGCTCGTGCATGTTTCTCAAACCCTCTCAAATCCTGTGTACCCTGGTCAACACCAATCTTATACAAGAGGACCCATTGGTTACAATTATCTGCTTAACCCAGTGTATGGTCCTACTGGTGTTCCTATGCCACACTAGTATCACCTGCAGGTTAACCAACAACTACCTTTCCTGGTGACTCTAGATCTCCCAGACTTGTCTCGGTTAACGAATGATCGTATTTTTCATTCTCCGGTTTGGCCAGCTATTCCAGCTAAACTTCCTTCTGATATTCCAAAATTCGACGGAAAGTCCGGAGAAGACCCAAACAACCATGTGATGAATTTCCATTTGTGGTGTTCATTGAACTCCCTCATGGATGATTCTATACGTTTACGTCTTTTCCAACGAACACTTACGGGTTCTGCTGTAAAGTGGTATATTGAACTACCACGTGCTTCTTTTCAAGATTTCAACTCCCTTGCCATGTCTTTCCTCACACACTTCCAACTACCCATTCGATACGAGACGAGTACCGAACTATCGACCTCCCTTCGTCAGACAAACCCGTACATATCTCTGATCATATTCATGAATGGAGATGACGACAAAGGTTTATCAAAGCGATCATTCCTGAGCAATTATTAGCGGAATGGTTCACTAAATCACTGTTACCCCCGATTGCTCGTGATGTTGCCATGGGTGGTGTAATCACCGAGGAAGAAGCTATTTCTCGAGCTCAGTACTTAGATTTGTTTTATTCATGATTTGGTACTCTGTACGAATTGATACCAAATTTTATTCGTGCCACTACTGATCCATCCAAACCATCGTCTACCTCGCATGCGGATGGATTCATTGGCTCCGCCAAAGCCTAATCTACTTCCCAGTCGACTAGAACAACCCAACGGTCTTCTTTGACGTCTGCTCCCAGTTCGACCATACCCTCTTCTACCTCCCCTCAAACTCAGGTCTCTGAGGTGAATACAGTCCAATCGGCCCCTTCACAACAATCCAGAGGTAAGAAGAAAACGAGAAATAAACCAAAGGAAAACAATAACAATGAACAACCAAAAAATCAAACTCAAACCCCTGCTGCCAGAAAACAACCACAACAGAAACCGAAATTCCCATGTCTCATTTGTGGCGATGATCACTACACCCAAGATTGTCCACATCGCAATGAAGTGTCCAAGATTTTTAAAGGAAATTCACAACCCGCTGTGCTTACCCAGTGTTTTCCACAACAACAATCCTTGGTTGCTCAAACCCCCACTCCAGGGGTCAGTTCCAACCAATCCCATGATGAGGCCTTGACAAGTGCCCACATTTACATGTTTAATGGGATTAATCTACCCACTCATCCAATCGATCAAATCACGTTGATCACTTACGGGCTATTTTTCTTTGATGTCGGTTTTACCGTATCCTCTTGAACCCACATAAGTGTATTTTAGCTGTCGAATCTGGTCGACTCCTTGGTTTCGTTGTCTCTAAAGATGAGATTCGGGTGGATCCCTTAAAGATTAAGAATATTCTAGCCTTACCCTCACCTACTAGTTTGACCCAACTCCAAAGTTTGCAAGGAAAAGCAAACTTCCTTCGTCGTTTCATTTGTAACTACGCCGAGATAACTAAAGGATTCATGCGATTGTTGCAGAAAAACACCCCTTTCATTTGGGATGACATCGCTCAATGATCATTTGATGCTCTCAAGAATTCCTTGACCCATGCACCTTTGTTGCATCCTCCAGAGTATACACGGGACTACATCCTTTACTTAGCTGCCTCCACTTCCACTTTTGCGATGGTGTTAGTTCAGGAGGAACCCAACGGTGAGGAACATGTGATCTATTACCTAAGAAAGAGTCTATCTGGACCCGAACTCTGATATTCACATGTAGAGAAATTGGCTCTGGCAGTCGTCATCACTGTCTAGAGATTTCGCCATTACATACTACTACGCACCATCACTATGATCGCAGACTCGAACCCCATGTACCATGTCTTGACGCGTCAAGTGCTCGGGGGAAAATACTCCAAATGGATCGTAATCCTTTATGAATTCGATCTTGAATTTATGAAGTCCAAAGCCAAAAAGTCCCTGGTGTTTGCAGAGCTTATCTGCGACCTTCCCCATGCTGATGAAGATATTGAGCCCAGATATTCTCTCCCTGACGAAACTATTTTCCTCATTAGCACCTCTGATCCTTGGTATGGAGACATCCTCATTAATCTCCAAACCCAACACTTTTAGCCTAACATTTCCCATGAAGAGCGACAACATATTTGCCACCATTCTCGCAGTTACCTTATCGTCAGCGACACCTTGTATCGCCGTGGTATTGATACTATCCTTCGATGATGTTTGATTCATGAAGAGGCTGAACACATTCTGAATGACTGTCACCTTGGAGCTTGTGGCGGTCACCTTTCTGGGATGGATATAGCCCAAAAAATTCTATGTGCCGACTATTTTTGGTCCTCGATTTTCAAAGATTGTATTGTGGTAGTCAAAAAATGCCCACCCTGCCAAGTTTTTAATAACAAGGCATGCACCCACCCTGCTACGCTGCACCCCATTATTGTCATCGTCCCCTTTGCCAAGTGGGGTATCGATTTCATGCAATGTAAGCCTACCTCAGTCGGGGGGCACGATTATATAATCGTCGCCATCGACTACTTTACAAAATGGGTTGAGGCTATGCCTACCTTTCTGAATGATGGTCGTACCACAACTCTTTTGTTTTTAACCACATCATAACTCGTTTTGGTGTACCACACGCCATTGTCACTGATCACGGCTCACACTTTAAAAACCAGATGATGAGTGAATTGCATGCCAATTTGGGTTTTCTCCATGAAAACTCATCCCCATACTATCCTCAGGCCAAGAGACAAGTTGAAGCCATCAACAAAGTCCTTAAAACCATGATTCAACGTATGGTAGGGGAAAATAAGACATCCTGGCATCTAAAACTTTTATCCGCTCTCTGGGCTTACCGCACTTCTGTGACCACCGCAACTGGGTTCACTCCTTTCCAGTTAGTGTATGGAATCGAAGTTGTTTTACCAATCGAGTGTGAGATTCCATCTCTAAAACTTAAAGTAGAACTCCTACCCCATACTTCTGCTGAAGAAGAAAGTTTCTTATATCTGACTAAATTGGACGAAACATGTCGTGATGCCGCTCTCGTTAATGAGGCACATCAGAAATGAATAAAAAATCAATACAACAAATCCATCCATCCTTGGACTTTTGCAGAAGGGGACTTAGTCCTCGTCTATGACCAGGCTCATGACAAACTAGGGACAGGTAAGTTAGAACCTCTATGGCATGGCCCTTACATTGTGAAACATGTTTTGCATAGAGGCACCTACGCGTTAGTCGATTATGACGGAATCTCCCTAGGAGAGCCCCGGAACGGGCTTTACCTTAAAAATTACTATGCCTAGATCACCTAGCATGTGTACTTTGTACATTATTGTATTTTGGTTTGGTGTGTCTGTTTCTTTTGCGTGCTCAATTTTTTACCTTTGCCACTCATAACTGTGTCTTGTGTTTTCATGCGCAGATGACGTCTTCCTTTCCTATCTTTGTCGGGTTTGCAGATGGCGCTAGTTGACACACCCAGAATGTTGCCTCTGCAGCATGGGTCATTTACCAATCTGACGAGTTGGTGAGTTCATAAGGTATTTGCTTAGGACCAGTGACTAATAACATGACAGACTATCATGTTGTCATCAGACTTTTGACCCAAGCCTCCTCCCTAGGTATATCTTGTATGATTGTTAACCTAGACTCACAACTCGTGGTCTGCCAACTTAATCGTATCTATGCTATTCATAATCCCATCCTGCTACGTCTCCACCTACGGGTTCGTCGTCTTGAACGAATCTTTGATTACATCGAATACAGACATATTCCAAGAGAAATCAACAATGTTTCGGATTTGTTAGCTAATTACATCATGGATCGGTATGTCTCCCATAGATAAGGTTTCATGAAGGAAAACAAATTGTACACCACATGTAAATTAAAACACATCACATTAAAGACATCATCATTTACAAATCTTCTGGCACTGTAAAAACTCGAAACTGTATATATATATAGCGTGACGGAAAATGTTTTGATTACATCAAAAAAAGTATTTGGAAGAGCAAAATTTTGGGTCTTCACACCCATACAACATCGTCCGACAAGTCATACAAAATAGACAATCACTAGAGAGACTCTAATCTCTCTGCACTGCATTATGCTGAGAATAACACATCACTGTGCGCACTACTCATCTCAGTAGAGAGTTAACATTCTCGGGCACCCCCACAATGTGTCTCTTTATATGTAAAGGCACTTCTCCCCTCCGTAGAAGAGGAATGCCTATCGTAAGGCCTTGAAGGTTTCTTTCAACTTCTCGGAGACCTATCACTGGTGCCCCTGGATCTACTACAACCTGAGCATCCCCGCAATGTCCTGGTATTGGTATCTCAGCCAAACACACTACTCCCTTGTCTGCATGTTGAAAATGATACATTCGTTAGAAACTCTTCTATGTACCCAAAAAAATATACATACATTAAAAACTTAAAAACACTAGACAAGGTATTGTTTGGTCTCTCACCTGACACATCCCAACCTTCTCTTACTAGTAGAATTAGATCCATACTCCCATGAAAGTCCACCTTGGCATATGGAAAGTCTTCTATCCAAAGATATTGGCATCTTAGCCAAGCGAAGAAGTCACCGATGAAGCGGAATTCTGACACTGCCACTAGTCTCGGAGACAGACTAGTCCATCGTTTCATCTGTGGTTCCCCCACTGGTCGTACCGCCAATGCAATCTGAGGTTTCATTTGGGGGATGCGCTCTAAGAAGAATGAGACCAAGAAAGAACCATATCCAAACTGCTTCTGCCCCATTCTACATCTCGAAATCTGTTCCTTCACGTTCTGAAGAAATCCTGCGCTCCAGTTAAACAGTGTTGGCTCTAAACACTATACACCATAAGATACCTATGATCTTGACACTAGATGCATGCTGGTGCTTCTTGTCACACTCGTGATGGCGAACAAAATAGACCAAAGGGGTAATTCTCTAATATCCTTGATTGGGATTCTACCTCCCACCAGTCTTGCTCCTGGGACACAATGACGTGCCAGGTACACATCCACTTGTTCAGGAAGCACCCTCTGTCCGAAAAAATCTATAGGAGCCCCTCTTTTCGAGAGGCCAGTCAAGAAGTATACATCTTCCAACTCTATGGTTAGAAGTTGCGTTCCGATATGAAACCCTTGCTCTGCGACATCCCACAAGCTGATTATGTGCTCAAGTAGAAGGATCTCTTTCTTCATCTTTTGCAGTTTGAATAATTTGAGAAGGCCACAATCTCTCAACGTGACCCGTGTGCGAGGACTCCGAAAAGCATCCAAATCATCGAGCTCATGCTCCCATTCCTTCCATTCAATCATGGTTGTTGCCAAAATCACCTACAAACAAAAAAGAGAACAAAGAACTTCATTATTCAATCTTTCGGCAATTTTTTAAGTAATTAAAAAAAAAATTTGAAATTCATTGTCCATGTTGTTCAAAAAGGACCACGCCCTCTTTTTATTACTCAATAATCACTATGTAGCCCCATAGCCTACAATAAAACATTTTAAATTAAAATAACTTTCATCAATGGCTGCGTGGGCACATTTTGGGTTTCTTATGTATTCCTTAACAAAAACAACCAATCTACTCAAGCATCAAGGCATTGGCATCTATGCTACAACCTTCTGAAGGCGTTTTTGTAAACAGGTGTCTTTTTCCCATCATTTTGAACAGGGGCCGATTTGATCTTCTTTTGGGTGACCTAGGGCTTTGGTTTTCTATTCAAATATTGTTGTGAAAACAAATTTTGAACCATGTAATTGAAAGAGGAGGAAATGAATATCTACCTGGTCGAAACGACGAGAGAAATGATCAACCGTAGCTCCGGTACCAAGCAAAACAAGATCCACCTCCAAAATGAGAATCTCCACTGCTACAAATCCTTATGCAAATGAAATGGTAATTGAAGATATTTCTTGTATTACTATTTACAAATTTCCATTTTTTTATAAGGTATAGTTACTTGTGGGTTTCTTTAACAATATGATGGCCTCACTAAACCTCTGGATTGCAGTTTTGACATTACAGATTTCAAAGAAGTTTTGATCGTTTGTTTACCTTGTCATATCCATGAGCATAGTCTTAGTTCGTTCTCAAGCTCAAGAATATAAGAATGCACCGGGTAAAATTTATCTCTTTTTCAGACCCGTATGGACACATGAAAAAGGAACCCCCTGGAGTCATCTTTAAACTCTTTTCAGACTCTCTAAACATGAAAAGATCGTCGAGTGATCTTGCTTCCTTTCACACTCGTTAAAAGGTTCCAAAGGGCATCTTTCGAGTGGTAGTTTATCTCTTTTTCAGCCTCGTGAGACTAACTGTACGAAAAAGGAACTGAGAGAGTTCTCTTTTAAGTGTTTTTCCAGACTCTATAATCATGAAAAACCTTCGAGTTTTCTGTCTTTGGACTCGCTAAAACAAACATTGACAGATCCATACGGGACTGAACCCTTACTTTTTCCGGTTCGTTAAACAAAGGAAGAGGAACTTACCAAAGGTGAGTTATATCGAGCATCTGTTACCCTCCTTGAGCTTGTTAAATAAAAAAGAGGTACTCATCTATCTGGATGGGGGGAAAATTTGAAAGAAGCAAGCCAAGCAGTTTTTTAGAACATCACCGAGTAACTATTATGGTTGCCCTTGAACACGACACCTTGTATTTGCATGCATTTCAATCCACTAAAACTTTGCATTGAGCCAATCCTTTGAATTTCCTATATTCCTTTGGGTCACCTGACGTAAGTCACAACATCCAATGCATCATCAAGTTTTGGTCCATGTCATGTTTCTGCTGTTATGCCTCAGTGTTCAAGGGAAGTATCTGCCTCGAGAGTCAGACATCACAAATATCTTGTCTCAATACCCGTGTCAGTCCATGTTCATTTGATCTACCATTTACATCTCTGTGTCTGTTTTGTGTTGTTGATGGGGGATACATCAAGGCCCTCCTTTGACGAGTCTATTCCTGTCGACTTCAACACATTATCCAGGAATTAGACTTAGAAACCAGTTAGTACTTTGGGAACTGCATGCCTCAATGGCAGGCCTCCTCACGTTCGACAGTGAGTTTACATCATTGACCTCTGATCGGATGATTCTATGGATGTTCGACTTCAACTCATCCATTCACATTCGTTGGAATGTACTAGAGTACGTTGGGAATCATTGACATTAATGGTGATCTCCCTCGCGCTTGTTAACAGTTTACATTATTGACCAGTAATCAAGTGGTTTCTGCCATGTTCGACATCAGTACATCTATTCACATGGTTAGATTTGTACTACATCGAGATCGATAAGAAGACCCTGGGTTGAGTGATCACTCTGATATGTACTTTTCCCAGGTTGCGAAGGAGTTTCTCTTGAACAATGGCACATATATTGTCACATAGATCCACTTTGTATTGGTCATGGCTATGTCTTGTCATCTCATAGATACACTGTGTATTCTCTGTGGCTATGATCAGTTCAGATCATATGAGTATAGATCCACACTATATCCTCAGTGGATATACCTTTTATCAATACAATTATGGGCCGCAGTGTATTTTATGGTGGCCATATCTTGCAAGTCTTTATCACCCAAGCATAGGTATTCCTGCCTTGGGTTTGAAACATATCATAATATTTGTTGGATGTTTGTGTGCAGCTTCTGTCAGGTTCTCCATGTCTATACCCTTTCTTGAAAGTCTACAAAGAATTTCAGTTATCAGTTCTCATCTTCTAACTTCATACTTTGGGGGGCAATCTGTTACACATCAACATTACTCGCTTCGATAAGTGTCGCAAGTGTCACATTTTGCTCACAAGTGTCGCAAGTGTCAAGCAAAGCATACTACCATGATGCTTATGTCGTTCCTATAAAGACATGAGAAGGACACTTGACACACATCAAACACTTGATTTGGAAGAGGAGGAATGGTTAACTAGGCTTATGAACCTCTTTCCATCTGAAAGAACCCAAAAAACTGATTTTCTGGAGGAGAGCGCTCCCCTATACCTCTCTTAGGAGTGCTGACACTCCCCTATAGTCTATCTGGGAGTGTTATAACACTGTATCAGCCCTTTTGAAGGAGCGCTCCTACTCTCAGGAGTACTGGCGCCCCCCTAAGACCTAGTAGGGAGTGCTATAACGCTCTAATGGCCCTTTTGAGGGAACACTGCCTATTCTGGGCAGCAGTTGGTTTGTTGAGGACAATGGGGGAAAGATATTTTCAATCTTGGAAGGTAGTTGGATTCAAACCCCTGGTCCAACCATGATCTTAGGGAATATCCTTGACTCAAAGAGGATAATCCTCAACTTACCCTAAATATATCTCAAGTGGTTGGGCCTCTCTAAATCTATATAAGCGGGCTCTCTCATGGTGAAAAGGAGGAAGAATTAGAAGCATGAAACCTATGATATCATAGGAAACACACAGTGAACTGGAGGAGAGTGATTAGTGAAGTTGTTGTCATCCTAATCGTGGATCTTTTGAGCAAGGGTTAGACAAAGAGGATTTGACGAAGCTGCTGCATTCGCATCTACGGTTGTAAGTTTCTTTCATTATTGTTCTCATCAATATAACATGCTTGGCCTGTTTCTTTCTATTTTGTGCTTAATCTCACATGAACTTGTCTCTAATAGATAGGTCTATTTCGAGCTAATATCAGTAGAGTAGGAAGTGGTTGTACTATTGTTTGTCTACAGAGCTTATCGAGGAGTGAAAGATTGGAGCTCAACTCAGAGTGTGCAGGGACAAACACCAGTAAAAGGTACGTCTTTCCTCCTTCCTCTTCATGCATTAGTTTGTGTAGACCTAAAAGGAAGTCAGTGTCCATGATAAGCATCTTATGTCTTAAGAGTTAAGAGTCTAGCTCTCAAGAGGAGATCTACCTATCCACAGGGAGATTTTCCTTCAACAGTCTCACAAGACCTTGGGATGCCTTCATCCAAACCATTTGTGCAAGAAAAGAGAAACTTCAATTTGACAGTCTATGGGAAGAATGTGTTCAAGAAGAAGCAAGAGTAATGAACCAAGAAGACACACTATTAAGGGATGAATATCAAGCCCTAGATGCTCATGCTAAAGGAGGAAAGAAAAGGTCTTGTTTCCAAAAGGAGACCCACCTTCATAAAGAATCTCACTCCCCAAAGAGATTCACCTACTTCCATAAAGAATATCACCCTCTAAGGAGATTCCAGAAATATCATAAGGGTCAAAGATTTTTTTCTCCTCCTATCAATGTTATCATTGTGATAAGATGGGACACATTGCTAAGAATTTTCCTGCAATAAGGGAAGAATACAAGAAGAGAAATAACAAAAGACGTCAAGCCCATGAAGTTGAGGATGATGAGCCACCCAAGAAGGTGACTAAAGAAGAAATTGAAGATTATGTTTTTTTTTTCGCCCTCTCATGATACATGACACCTGGAGAAGATACTTGGCTCATAGACATTGGTGCCTCTAAGCACATGACATGTCAGAAAGACATTCTCTCTAGTATTATAGCAAAAGACTTCCCCTATAAAGTTTCACTTGGAGATGATTATCAATACCCTATCAAAGGAATGGGAGAATCCACCTACAAAATGGATTTAGGGACTCCGATGAGAATGAAGGATGTACTTTATGTACCAAGTTTGACAAATAACTTACTTTCTATCTCAGCTCTAGATAAGAAATGTTTCAGGGTCGCATTCATAGATGGTGAAGTTCTTATGTGGCCTAAAGGAAAAACCATAGAAGATGCAATTATTATTGGAACATGAGACAATGGTTTGTACAAGTTAAAATGTCACTCAAATACAGCCTTGACTCACTCCACTGAGAGTCCTTATGAAATTTGGCATAGAATACTAGCTCACATCAACTACAAAGCCTTACCATATGTAAGAAAAGAAGTTACAGGTTTACCATAATTTAAGGTTGATCATGAAGGTGTATGCAAGGGATGTGCACAAGGAAAGAACATAAAGAATCCTTTCATCCACTCATATGTATGTGGTCCAATGCCATCAACCTCTCTAAGTGGGTATGTAGACTATGTGTCATTTATTGATGATTACTCTCGTAAGACTTGGGTTTATTTATTGAAATAAAAAGATGAAGTACTCATAAAGTTCAAGGAATTCAAATCCTTGGTACAAAACCTCTTTTAAAGAAAAATCAAGATACTTAGGTAAGATAATGGAGGAGAGTACACCTCAAATGAATTCGGAAGTTTTTGCAAAGATGTCAGGATTAAGAGGGAGCTTACCACTCCCTATAATCCTCGAAAAATGGTGTAGAAGAAATAAATAATAGAACAATTATGGAAGCAATGAAGACTATGATTCACGATCAAGATCTTCCAATGCACTTATGGGATAAAGAAGCAAGAACAATAGTTTATGTCCAAAACAAATTATCCCATAGTGCACTTGGATTCAAAACCCCTAAAGAAATGTTCACTAGAAAGAAGCCAGAAGTAATCCATCTAAAAATATTTGGTTTTCCATTGTTTGTACACATTCCAAAAGAAAGGAGAACTAAGCTGGACCCTTAAGGAAATAAGGGAATATTTGTTGGTTACTGTGAGATCTCCAAGGCCTTCATAATTTACATACAAGGTTACCATCATATTGAGATCAACAAAGATGTAACCTTTGATGAAGATGAAACACTCAAAAGATCAAGGAAATGCCAGCTTGAAGAAGTATATGAAGAAGAATCTGTAGCTCCTAGAGTTGCAGAACCAGTGAAGGAAGTTACAATTACTCCTGATGATGAGATTCCAGAAGACCATGATATGATAGAATCTAAAGAGCCTCCCCGGATGATGATATCTCACAAGAGAAATCTAGCTTGGGTGAGGGAACTTATTCAAGATGGAGAGAAGTATGGTGCCCTAGAAGGAACCATGAGACAAAGCAAGAAACCTAAGCCATTCTCCAGTTATATGGCCTTGATGTGTGATCTCATAGAAAAGGAACCTACTTTCTTTGAAGAAGCCATTCAGAAGAAATAATGGGTGGATGCCATGACAAAAGAATACCGACCCATTATAAATAATGATGTATGGAAAGTAGTTGCTAGACCAAATAACAAAGATGTGGAATCTTCCAAGTGGATATACAAGATAAAACATGCAGCAAAAAAAAGTATTGAAAAACATAAAGCAAGATTTGTGGCTTGTGGTTTTTCTCAAAAGGAAGGTATTGATTATGAAGAGAAATTTTCTCCTATAGCCAGATACATTTTTATCAGAACCATCATAGCTCTTGCAACCAAACTGAAGTGGAATTTTGTAACACCCCAATGTCGAGCCCTTGCTGAATTGTAATTATGTTTATAGGCTGGTGAGCTGAGTGGTTATAAGTTGAGAGACTTATGTGTTTATTATGCTGGTGAGGAAGATGCTAAGGCCAATGAGCCTGATTTTGTATATGTAAGTACTCACATCATTAATAAAATTACATTGTTGTATGTAGACCGACCATGAAGAAGAGTTATGGGGGATTAATCTCCACTAGGTAGGGTAAGGGAGGGGGCTAAGCGTCTAGGCCTAGGGGATAAGCTAGAAGGGGCTACCTCTAAGGGAATAATATTTTATTATTATTTCCCAAAGGCTATGGTTGACTTAAAATGTGTTGTCCTAATTTCCTGGGAAAAAGGGAACAAGTGCTAAGTGGAACTCATGCGGCTTCAGGAAGACATGTGTCAACCGGGGCACATGCAGTTTATAGCTGAGGGAACCAGCTCATTGGGGGTTCGCTTCCCACTCTGGCATTGCTTCCCATCCTTGTGTCTGGATCAATTTGGATTTTCCTAACGACCCTTACGTTTCTCTGGAAGTCTGTCACCTTCCTGATTGACCAGGGGATTCATGCATTGGACCAGTTCTCCATAATCACCGCATCTGTATCTAGAACGCACCTTTGGATTCCTATTGTTGTACTTGAGTTATCTCGTGTGTCTCCTGTGAAGACGAACAAAATTGTACTCGCCTGAGCCTTGTTGTGTCTTAGCATTTGGTTGTTGCCATTTTCAGTTTCCATACCCATTTTCTGTTGCTTTCATCACCCGTGTGTTAGCTAAATGTCGTTGTTGTATTGCTTAGGAGTTGAATAGAAGAATTAGATTGTCAGGCCTATGAGCAACTCTCCTAGGTGAGAGATTTTGCTAGGAAGTGATTTCTCTTGGAAGGGAGTCCCGTAGTAGCTACAGAACTCTAAGACTTCTGGTCCAGCCTGTTGCTGAAGCCCAAGGTAAGGGAGGTGTAGTAGTCAATGGACTTGTATTAGTGAAGGTGTACCCTCCTAGGGTGGAGCAGGCGTGTGGGGAATGAGGGTATGTGGGTTGTGGGCATAAGTGTATCCTGAGATAAAATATCATTCCTGTTGTTTTGTGAAACTTCCTTATTTTCATTTCCAAGCCTAGAATTCCCTTGCCCGATGGAGTTTAGTCCCAGCTCGGGGGTGACTAACTGCTGAGTGTGATGAGCAACATGGTCTAAGGAGGGGAGGTTCGTGGAAGGTCTACATGCAGTTAGTGGTCATATATTAAAACATAAGTATCATTTCCATTCTTAATTATGTATGTTATGCATGTCTATGATTCTTGAAATGTTATCATGTGTTCCCTTGCATGTAGGAATTACTGTCAATTCTATGTTCGTTGTATGTTGTGTATTTGTATTTGCATTGTAATTAATGAGTAATGCCTATTTATATATATGTTGCATGTATTTGCTAAATGTTGCTTCTTCTTAATTGCATTAGATAGATATATCTGTATAAGTGTGAATACCAAATGTCATCTGCATCTTTCGGTTAATTTTTATATGTGATTATTTTCGCAAAGTTACTCGGTGGCATGGCATGGCTTGCTGTTTAAGATCGGTATGTCATACAAATTGGTATCAGAGTAGTAAAGGAAAAGTTAAGGCTGTTTGGGTAGCATTACCCGACAGTGGTCGGTGGCCAGGGATGTTACAAATTGGTATCAGAGCCAAGGTTCAAGCACTGATCCTAGATGGGCTAGATAAGTGGTCATTGGAACCAAGTTTTCAGTTGGAAATTGTTTCAAGAGGGACCAATTTCGAACCTCAGAACATTCCTGAGTGCCAAGAGGTTACCTTGGCCGTGTTACGAATCTCAGGAGGTGTAGCAGTATTATAAAACCATGACAGACGTGGTATTGGGCCGCAGAGTAATGTGGGTCGTAGGATCTGTTCAGGAGAAGGAGGACAATTCCTGACCATCAGATCTAGAAAAGTTGCGAGGTGGTTAGCCCTGAGTTCCTTTGGAAATCTGCGGAGTAAAGGAGTCCATCTGTGCCATAGATCTAAGAGAGAGGATATATGGAGGAAATCCATGGACTTCGAGTGAAATCACTTCGGAAGAAAACAAGTGTGGAGAGGTTGAAATTCCCGAAGCCCGAAGTCCCTGAAGTAGATATACACCATAGATCTGGGATAAGAGCTCGACCATTGGATCAAGCCAAGGGTGGAAGTTATGGATCAATATGAAGGACAAAGAACTCCCAAAGCTCCAAAGTCTGAAGTAATCCAGACTGTCTGTCCAGAGGGACACGTGTCAGCAGATTGGCTTGTTTGGGATTTCGGCGTTCGGGAGAATTAGTGTGTGCTGAGGCGAGAACTTTTGAAGCCTAAAGCTCCGAAGCCTCGAAGAGATGAAATGGTGAGTCATGATGATGTCACATGGAGGTGACTTGGACCTCTCCTATACCTGCCACGTGCCCCTACCTGGAATGTTGTCAGTTGTACTATGTGGGCCCTAAGGTTACATAACATAGTTAAAGGTCAGTGGACCCACATTGGCGTTGATCACGATACATCAATATCGATGGCTAGGAGGCATTGCGGGGACCCAAGTTGCATAGGAGTTAATTCTCCAAGGCGGTCCCGTAATCCAAACCACGGTGTCAGCGTCAAAAGAATTGTGGGATGAAAGGCAGGTTACTCCAAACCATGGATGCATTCCTCCACAATTTGAAAAGCGTTAAGTGATGTGACTATTCGATATCTTAGTTCAAGCATGGAAGCTATGGATCCTAGTGGACGTGTTCCACCAGTTGTGAATCTCGGAGACTTGAAACCCCAAAAGGATGGTTCATAAGGAATGAAAGAAAGAACCTTTCGAAATTTTGTAACGTCGAAGTGACGTGACATAATGACTTCACCAAAGGTGACATGTAAGTGTTCAAAGATTAAGGGATCAGGGTGTTGGGGGTGTGCAGATGTGAAATCCTCCGAAGTCTCGAAGTTCTAAAGCTCCGAAGTCCCGGAACTCAGATGCCTAAGGTTCCATAGTGATTGACAGTCATTGGATGCTGGGTAGACGTGGATTGTTGATCCACCCTATTTCGCGAGTTCAATAATCAGGAACTCCGAGAGATTTGTTGTGATGTGATTTGAAAAGATCCGTGGGGATTCTTGATTGATTGAGAACCGCAAAATGAAATCTGAAAGTTTCTTTAAATCAGATTGGTTTATGAGTACTATGGAATTTGTTAAGGACTGTTGGCTTGAAAAAATTTGGTTGACTGCACATTGTGTTTGTAGAGTCAACGATTGTCAGATCCAAACTGAATTTCCGCAGAGTGCAGAGAATGGAGGAGGCATAAAATGATTTCAGTTCAGAGAATGAAACTAAAGGAATGGAAATTTCCATTTGGGAGTTGAAGGATTGAACTCCAATGGGCATGGAGAAGAGATAGATAAGGAAGGAAACATGATGAAAATCATTGAAATATTGCAGAAAGATGTCCAAACTCACTGAAAAGATAACATAAAGCTCATGAAATACAGGGAACAACAGAGAGAATTCAACATAAAGTTGATACAGAGCCTGGAAATAATCGAAAATAAGTTGGACAAGGAGAGTGGCTCAATCAAAACAGAGAGTCGTGGGACCCATGGGAATAAAGGAAGATCAAGAAGCATTAGCAGACATCACCATCACTTCCCAAAATGTTCCAATAACATAGCACACAATAGTTCAAGCCCATCTCCTACCAGAAAGCATATGATATCTGAAGTGGATGAACTTAAGGGTGAAATAAACAAGATTAAACCTCCTACTTTTGACGGAGAACATAAGAAAGATGAAGATGATGAGACATGGTTGCTGGACATGAGGAAATATTTCCAACTGCAGAACTATTCTTCTCATGCAAAGGGAAGAATTTCCATCTACCAACTTAAAGGAAAGGCCTCCATATGGTGGGACCAGCTTGTGCAAGTACAACACGTCAGAGAGAAGAATATTACATGGAGGGAATTCAAGAGACATTTTGAAAAGAAGTACTTAACTAAGAGGTACTATGACAAGAAAATGAAACATTTCTTCAAACTCAAGCTAGGAAGTATGTCTATTGATGAGTATGAAAGAATATTCTTGGAGTTTCAGGTTTTAGAGAGCCCGGGAAGGCTAAAATAGGTGGGCAAATGCCAAGACAACCACCTATGGAATGTTGGGGTTGTAAAGGAAATCATAGGTACAAAGATTGCCCCCACATAAATGATAAAGTGAGAGCTGTTCACAATGTTCAGCAGGCAGAAATAGTGGAGGACATGGGCAGAGGTGTACCAAGGATATACGTAGCCCTGGACAACAATCAAGCAAAATATCAATCACATATGATTGAAGTGGAAGGTATGATCAACAACCAAACCATTACTATTTTAATTGATTCAGGATCTAGTCATAGTTATATAGATCCTAGAATGGTGGAAATTTTGCATTTGCCAAGACGCAAGCATGGAAAATATTGGTTAGTGCAGCTAGCTATAGGATCCAAGAGAAAGGTTGTTGAGTTGGTTAAGTTCTATCCAATGGACATGAATGGATTAAGAATAAGGGATGAATTGAACATATTACCTTTAAGTTCCTATGACTGTCTAATTGGGATGGACTGGTTGGACCAACACCATGCCATCTTAGAATGTCATAACAAGGCATTCACCTACCTAAATGATGAGGGAAGCCCAAGGGCAGTGGCTATCAGAGAAATCTCAGCAATGCAGTTGAAAAAGTGCTACTGGAAGGGCTGCCAAATATTTGCATCTCATATGGAAGAAGCACATGAGGATAAGGTGTCAAATATTGAAGACCATGCAATATTAAAATATTTTGAATATGTATTCCAGGAGGTACCCGAACTACCCCTGAAGAGAGATATTGATTTCTCTATAAACCTGATGCCTGGAGCAACTCCAGTGTCAAAAAATCCTTACAGAATGAGTACACTAGAGTTGAAAGAACTACAATTGCAGCTTGAAGAGCTTCTGAAGAAGGGGTATATATGCCCAAGTGTGTCACCTTGGGGTGCCCTGGTCCTATTTGTGAGGAAGAAGGATGGGACATTGAGATTGTGCATTGATTTCAGACAGTTGAACAAAGTGATTAAGAACAAGTATCCTTTTCCAAGGATCGATGATCTCTTTGATCAGTTGAAGGATGCCAATATATTTTCAAAAATAGATCTTAGGTTAGTGTATCACCAGGTAAGGATAAAGGATGAAGACATCAACAAGACTGCCTTCAAAACAAGATATAGTCATTATGAATTCACAGTGGTACCATTTGGATTATCAAATGCACCCGCTGTTTTCATGTGCCTAATGAATGGTGTATTCAGAGAATACCTAGACAAGTTTGTCATAGTCTTTTTGGATGACATCCTGGTGTATTCCAAGTCAAAGGAAGAACATGAACATCATCTGAGGATGGTGTTGCAAGTGCTAAGAGAGAACCAACTATATGCCAAATTGAGCAAGTGCTCATTCTATCAAAAGCAGATCCATTATTTGGGACATATCATTTCAAAGGATGGGATAGCAGTGGATCCTAAGAAGACAGATGATCTGATAATAGAAGGCTGACTTGTTATGCTATGCAAGCACCCTCTACCTCATTAAATTAAACCTTAACATGACCTTGCTTCATGTGTTAAAATGTGCAAACTTGTTTATGTGTTAGGTTCTTGCTTCTTCTTGTCAATGTTCATGTGAGAAGAAAGGTTCTTTTAAATGATTAAATATGTGTTATAAACCAATGTACAACAATATAAAATGCAGCAAATAAAACAACAAACTCACAACAATAGCAAGATGATAAAGGAGTTCACCCCTCTCTGGGCTACGTCTCCTTGAGCCTCCTTCAATGGACTTGGCTCTTTGGGATTAGTTTGTCAAATGCTCTTTACAAGCTGCTGCTCAACTCCAATAAATTTACAGACTGTACCATTGGATTCAGAATACATAAAAACCCCAAAATTGACTGTTAGAACTCTGAAAATGGACAATGGCTCATCCAACAATGACCTCTTCTACATGTGACCTCCAAGCTTCCCTGAGCTTCAATGAGGCAAAAAACCTGTAAAAGTCATCCAATGGATCTGAAACCTATCCCAAAATGTTCAGAGAATAATATTCAGTCAGAAATGACTATTCAGTCTCAGAAAATGGATAAGTGCTCATCAGAGCAATGCCTCAAACAATGAGGGCTTTAAGGCTCCCTGGAGCTTCCTCAAGCTTCAATGGTTAAAAACCTGCATAGGGAGTCTTCAAATGCCTGTGATAACATCACCAATGGACTCAGAATGTCCAAAAACCCCTAGCTGGGCTTTTACAACACCTGATTTGGTCAAAAACTCAAAAAGTTATGGCTTCTGCCATTTTTCCCCTTCAAGCTCTGTTACATGTTCGCCATTCTGCACCTGTGGAAGAATGAACCTAGCTTCAAGCGTTTCTCGTGCCAAAACTCAGCACCCACACGTGTTCCCGAAATTGGTGCAAAATGTCGATTAGTTAACGGGAATCAAGCCCCCGAGGACGGAGGTGTTGGGCGCATGGGGCCATGTGGCCACATCCTGCGTGCATAAAGGGCGAAATTGCCACCGTTCATCGTGTAAGTGACAAATGGAGGGTACGTGTTTGAACAAAACTAAAACCCAAATTTAAATTCGTTTCAAATCTCCGTGCGCGTTTAAAAAAAATGGTCATATGTATAAACATAAACCCGTGGGCTATTAAAACCCCCGTGCGTCCATTTAAACGGAGGGCATATGGTTTAAACCGTATAAAACCGTGGTTCTAATGTTTAAACACCCCACGCTGTTACACCAAACCGCGTGCACATAACCATAATATACAATGGTTATAACATAAATTTAAATGTGGTTATATATTATAACATTGAACCATGGTTTATATGCCATAGAACTCCGCGCACCATTTCACATAGTGTTGGTCGTATGTTGTTTCAATGCAACCGTGGCTTTTATATACAGTTTGACTCCCTGCCGTTTGCAACCTTTTGTGGTCATGTGAATGGTAAATGTGACCGGGGGCTGGGGCTAAGCCCCAGCCCTGACCCCCGCCGAATATATACAATGCAAATTCAAATAGCTTTTAAACCATATCCTATACAAGAAACATAAAGTGGCGCGTTGGTAAGTGGATATTTGTAAAAGATTTGTATAAAGGGAGGAGGTCCGGGGGTCGAACCCCGCGGCCTCCATA
Source organism: Picea glauca (assembly GCA_000966675.3). NCBI lineage: Eukaryota > Viridiplantae > Streptophyta > Pinopsida > Pinales > Pinaceae > Picea > Picea glauca. Next base: position 208,211 of record JZKD02S0802370.1, on the reverse strand, counting down.
ATTTTTAATAAAACACACAACACCAACAACCTATAAATGGGTGCCACGTGGCAGCCCTTCATTGGGCCACGTGGCACCTTTCCATTGTTCAGGAAAAATGCCACGTGTCGCAACATTACTCATCCACCATCAGCCAATCACAGATCTCCACATCACCATGCGCCATGTCACCGTACGGTCACCATGTTATCTGTACGGCCTCTACCACGTCAGCGGTACGGCCTGCCCAGTGGGCATCATTTTTTTTTCCTGTTTGGCGATTCGAACAGATCGCGATATCTCTCTCTCCCGATGTCCGTTTGAGACGAAACAAATTGCGTTGGGTTCATGACGACGAGGGCTACAAACCCATTTGTTTTGAGGCAATTCTGAGAACTTTGATTTTTGAGGTAAAATTTGACCACTGGTCCAGATTCTAATCAACAGAAACCATTAGAGTATGGTCATCATCGAAGAATGTGACAGAAGTACGATCCTTTATGGGTATGGTTGGCTATTACAAAAGGTTCATTGCAGGGTTCTCAAGGATAGCTCACCCCATCACTTCCTTGCAAAGGAAGGAGAAGAGATTTCAATGGACAGAATAATGTAAGAGAAGCTTCCAACGATTGAAGCAACTGTTAACCAGTGCTCCAATCATGAGGATTGCAGATCCAAATGAATATTTTGTAGTGTGTATAGATGCATGCAAAGAAGGACTGGGAGGAGTCCTAAGCCATAATGGGTTTGTAATATGTTATGGATCCATAAAGCTGAAGGATCACGAAAAGAACTATGCAACTCATGATTTGGAGTTGGCATCCATAGTGCACGCTCTAAAGAAATGGAGGCACTACCTCATGGGAAGGAGGTTTGAACCGAGGATAGACCATAATGGTCTGAAGTATTTGTTTGATTAACCAACCTTGAATGCTAGGCAAAGTAGATGGTTGTAATTCCTTTGTGACTATGACTTTGATATCAAGCATATCAAAGGAAAGGAGAACAAAGTGGCTCATGCACTCAACAAAAGAGTGCATGAACTACATGCTACAAAAATTAGAATGTATCAAACTGATATTAAAGGAAGAATTTCAGAAGTTGCAAATGTGGATTTGCAGTACATGGAATTGGTGGCAAAGCTACAACAAGGTAAGCTACTACAGAAAGTGGAAGATTGTAAATTGGAAGATGATGGAACACTCTTGTACAAAAAAATAATTTATTTACCCAATTCCTAGAAATTGAGAATTATGATCTTGAAGGAAATGCACAATGTGCCTTATGATGGGCACCCTCAATATCAGAAAACAGTGGAAAAAGTCAAGAGACATTACTTTTGGCTAGGTATGAAGAAGTAAATTGCAAAATACATCGCCAGATGTATGGAGTGTCGGAAGGTCAAGGCTGAGCATAGGCACCAAGATGGGTTGATACATCCTTTACCCATTCCTAAGTGGAAGTGGGAAGTGGTGACAATGGATTTCATCACAGGATTACCCAGAATAAATAATCTACATGATTCCATCATGGTGGTGGTGGATAAGCTTACACAAGCTGCCCATTTTATTCCATTGACGACTATTCACAAGGAAAATAATGTTGTTGATATATATATGAAGGAAGTAGCATGATTTCATGGTATTTCCAAGACAATTGTGTCTGACAGAGACCCAAAATTCACCTCAAAGTTTTGGAAAGGGTTATTCAAAGGGTTCAGAACGAATATGAACTTTAGCACAACCTATCATCTTGAGTCTGATGGAAAAATAGAGAGGGTGAACCAAGTAATAGAGGACATTCTAAATATGTATGTGATGGACAAACCATCTAAATGGGAAGACTACCTACACTTGGTAAAATTTGCCTACAACAATGAGTATCAAGAATCACTGAAGATGAGCCCATTTGAAGCACTTTATGGCAGAAAGCGCAACACCCCAGTAAGCTAGGATAACCCAGCTAATAGGGTAGTGGTTGGACCAGAGTTGCTCAAGGAAATGGAAGAGAAAATGCTAAAGATTAAGCATAAATTGAAGGCTGCCCAAGACATGCAGAAAAGTTATGCTGATAAGAACAAGACCCATAGGGAGTTTAAAGTGGGTGATCATGTTTTCTTGAAAGTGAAAGCCAACATAAGTTCCCTGAAGCTGGGAAACTGTTCCAAGTTGGAAAACGGATATTATGGGCCATTTGAAATCCTAGAAAGGATTGGACCAGTTTCATATATGCTTGCATTACTTGCATCCATGATTGTACATAATGTGTTTCATGTTTCATTGCTTAAGAAATATATACTTGATGCTAATTGTGTTATTGATTGGAATGTGATTCAGGTGGAGAAAGAAGGCATCTTGCAGGTGCATCCAGTGTGTATAATGGACCGGAAAATCAAGCATCTCTGGAATCAAGCCATAGGGCTTGTAAAATTCCAGTGGACCTGGTACGTTTCTGAGGATGCAACATGGGAGCATGAAGATGCTATGCGAGCAGAGTACCCACATATTTTTGAAGATTTTGGAAATCTTGTTGTTGTTGTGT
>JZKD02S0802370.1:181675-194178 GCA_000966675.3 Picea glauca | reverse complement strand
TCTGAGGACAACAGTCCTCCCAAGCACCTCCCTACCTCCCTAAAATATTAATCTTTGAAACTTAAACTCATTACAGTGCAATAAAGTTATTCAATGGCTTACCAGCCTTGTCGCTATTTTGTTACTCTGCTCTGCCCTGTCTGCATCAGTGTCTTCTGCACACACCTTGCACTTTCTGTTCTCCATTTATACTCATTGCACCATATCCTTTTTATGCATCCTTCCTCTGCTGTGTATTTCTACTCATGCGCTCTGCCTCCTTGCTCACATTTCAATCCTTCTACACAACTACCATGACAAATCCAACAACAAATGGCAACCACAACCTCCTCTCTTCTCTGCACTGTGTACTTATATTTTTTGTGCCCCTCGTGCATGCAATGTGTGCCTCCCCCTGCATGCTCACACCGTACCCATGTTATCCACCTCTCGAGTGCTCTGCCTGATACTCATGGTAACTCTTCAGCTTCTCTGGCCGTTTTTCCATGCGTTCAACATCACTGGGTGTTATGCTGAGATTCCTCAGCCTCTCTGGAAGTTGAGACTCTTCGTCTTCTCTGTAACAGTCGAGCTCATCCTTTCTGTTTCAATTACAAGCTCTTTTTCTTTCAGAATCGCCCATCATGAACAATCTGTCTTATTTTCTTTTACACCCACCTCACCGACGGTTTCACTTCACCTTTTTCTCAGTCAAAACAAGAACACCTGTCTTAGCAACTGAAACGCTAACTGATTTGTCATTATCAGTCCATTTCTCTTAATGGATTCATAACAGAAGCGTTAATGTGTGGGGAAGAACAACAACCCTCCGATCACTACTTGATCCAATGGTTCAGATCAAATCGGGATTTTACTCATCGCGAATTCAGCATCTGCGATGTCAAAAATCACAAGTCCTCTAGACTCGCGATTCTCCGATTCCCGATGGCTCCTTTCATACGCTAGCCCTACTGAGCTTAGCTCCCAGTCAACGTGACCTTCACTTCGTGACCACAACCTTATGTTTCTCTATCGGGATTTCAGCGTTTTCAGTGACGAGATGCGCACGTACTCGGAACTCCCGATTCTCCGATCCCCGATGTGCTCCTTTCCCGAGCTTTAGCCCCTTCCGGCTACACAAAGGTCCATGTGACCGTCAACACATGACCTCGGTCAAATCTCTCATCGGGGTTTCAACATTTTTGATGTCGTCATGTACATGCCTATAGAATTCCCGATCCCCGATTCTCCGATGAAGGAAATCAACGGTCCAGATCTCATTCTTATCCAACGGCTATGATTGAATCGCGAAATCTCACATCGCGATTTCGGGTTTCTCGTTGTCAAGAGATTTTGACATTGCAAAGTGTCGATTCCCGATCCCCGATATTCCATGCAGAGATTCAACGGTCCAGATCACTTCTAGCTCGATGGCTCAAATTTCATCGCAAAATCACATATCATGATTTCGGAGTTTTTGTTGCAGTGTGTTCTTGACATATCAAAGTCCCGACCGCCTATGCCTCTACTGACGTCACACGTGGTTTGACACGTGTTAGATCTTGCCACGTGTCACTCTGATTCGTGAATTGCATGAGCCTGAAGTGTTAGATCTTCCTGACACCTGTCATTCTCTGGTTGTGCCACGTGTCCCTGGGTGACGTGGTCTACCGACGTGAGTTGGATCAATGGTCTAGATCACTTCTTATCCAACGGCTGTGATTAACTCGTGATTTCGCATATCGCGAAATCAGGGTTTTTGTTGCATTGTGTTCTTTGCATAATGAAATCCCGATCCCCAAAAATCCGATGAGGCCTCCTGGCTGCCACGCGTCCATATGAATGAACGGTCCAGATCCCTGCTTGATTTAACGGCTGCGATCAAATCACGAAATCGCATATCGCGATTTCGGGGTTTTTGTTGTCATTGTTCACAAGACTCGTGGAACTCCGATTCCTGATTCTCCGATGAGAAAAATCAACGGCCCATATCTCAAGCTTTATTTTAACGGTTGCGATCAAATCACGAAATCGCATATCGCGATTTCGGGGTTTTCGATGTCAAGTGAATTGGACATTTCAAAGTCCTGATCCCCAAATCTCCGATGAAGCCTCCTGGCTGCCACACGTCCATACGAATGGACGGTCCAGATCCCGTCGGAATTTCAACTTGGCTTTTGCCGATGGTAAACCTTGTGCATCTCCTGTCCAATCTGACAGCTAGGATTCTCTCTCCAAAATCTCGATGACTTGTCCGAGATTTCTCCTCTGCACACTAGGGCTTAACCTCCGTGCACCTTCTGTAGATCCTGTGGCTGATGGGTATCTGATTCCAATCTGACGGCTCAGATCACTTCTTCTGCATGCCAACTCCTGCGCTTAACATCTGTGCATCTTCTCCCTATCCAATAGCTGTCAGGATTTCCGAGTGAGATCCGACGGCTCTCGGTCTCTTTCCTGAGATTCCTGCACGTATAAGAATGCTATTCCTCCTGAGCTTATTCTCCTCGAATCCTTAAAGGATTCTGACGTCTGCTTTCGATCATTCACCTCTCTGAACCTTCCATATTCACTGTTGTACTTAAGCCATCATCACTACTGTACTTGCCATCAATGACAAGTCTTATGCTGCCTGTAAAACATGCCAACAATCCTTTGTACATTCTTCCTGCACCCATGCCATTTTCATTGTTGTACTTGCCATCAATGACAAGCATATGCTATCTGTTAAACATTTCCAACATAATGATGTATGGGAAGTAGTTCCTAGACCAAATAACGAAGATGTGGAATCTTCCAAGTGGATATACAAGATAAAACATGCAGCAAACAAAAGTATTGAAAAACATAAAGCAAGATTTGTGTCTTGTGGTTTTTTTCAAAAGGAAGGTATTGATTATGAAGAGATGTTTTCTCATGCAGCCAGATACATTTCTATCAGAACCATCATAGCTCTTGCAGCCAAAGTGAAGTGGAAGTTACACCAGATGGATGTGAAAACAACTTTCTTAAATGGTGTTATTGAAGAAGAAGTGTATATATAACAACCACAAGGGTTTGAAGTTGAAGATAGAAAGACTCATGTCTACAGGTTGAAGAAATCTCTATATGGGTTGAAGCAAGCTCCTAGAGCTTGGTATGGAAGAATTGATAATTTCCTAACGAGCTTGGGATTTACCAAGAGTAAAGACAATTCTAACCTTTACTTCAAGGTGATGAATGATGAGCCAGTTATATTTCTACTATATGTGGATGAATTATTCTTAATAGGAGAATAAAATCTCATCATATATTGTAAGAAGAAGCTTGCTACAGAGTTTGAGATGAAATACCTAGGCCTGATGCATTATTTCTTAGGTCTCGAAGTTCGGCAGAACCTAGAGAATATATTCCTTGACCAAGGGAAGCATGTAGTTGAAAACTAAAGAGATTTGACATGTTGGAATGTAAATCCATGAACACACCTATGGAAACAAAGTTGAAGCTCCTGGTTAATACTTCGTCAGAGTTGGCTGATGCTACTCTATATAGACAGATTATTGGTTCATTGATGTATCTGATGAATACCAGGACAGATATATGCTTTGCTATGAACACCTTGAGTCAGTATCTTGTAGAGCCCAGATGTGTTCACCTTGTAGATGCAAATCATGTGATGAGATACCTTAAGGGTATGTTGGATTATGGTCTCTGTTATACTAAAGATCACAAATTCAGACTGTATGGTTATATTGATTCATATTGGGTTAGAATTGCTTTTGATAGAAAGAGCACTTCAAGATGTTGTTTCAGTCTGGGGTTAGCCATGACTTCATGGAAAAGCAGGAAGCAATCCATTATTTCTCTCAGCACTGCAGAAGCAGAATACATTGCAAGATGTAACACCAATTGTGAAGCCATATGGTTTCAGAAGTTTTTTATAGGTCTATTCAATTTGGAGATGGAAGCCACTGTGATTCTATGTGATAAATAGAGTTGCATAAAGATGATGGAGAACCCAATATTCCATGTTAAGTGAAAGCACATAGAAATCCAATATCACTATATTCGTGATATGGTGTAGAGGGGAGTTGTAAATCTCTAATATGTTGGCACAAATGAGTAGGTTGCAGATGCGTTGACCAAGCCTCTACCTCGTGTAAAGTTTGAGTACTTCCGATCCAATCTTGGTGTTGTCCGAAAGGACCTCACTTGAAAGGGGGAGTGATGATGATGATACTATGATATCCTGACCAAAAACGGGTAGCTCCATTAGGATTTTATATCCTAGGGGATTGATCATCCTTGGGAAAATATCGAAGGTCCGGTAAAGACGGTCTGCAAGAGTACCTATGCATGTATATGCTAGTTGTGGTCAATAGTGGTATCTCCATTAGGATTTTATATCCTTAGGAATATTTTGATTCCTAGGCAGATCGTGAACGTCTGATAATGATGGTCTGTTAGAGTACCACATGGTATCTTGTTATGATTTTATATCCTAGGTAATCTTATGATTTATGGGAAGATCCTGAAGGTCCGGTAAGGAAGGTCTGTGAGAGTACCACAAAATGTTGTTTTTGCACCTGCCTCATTATTTTTCCATATGATGATGATGTTGTTGTCTCAATCTCATGTTGATGATGTTGTTGTTTCAACCTCGTGCTGATGATGTTGTTGTTTCAACCTCACGCTGATGATGTTGTTGTTTCAACATCATGTTGTTGATGATGTTGTTGTTTCAACCTCATGTTGTTGATGATGTTGTTGTTTCAACCTCGTGTTGTTGATGATGTTGTTGTATCAACCTCATGCTGTTGATTTTAGTGTACCAACCTCGGGTTGGTGATATTTTTTCTTTAGTGTTATGCTAATTTATGTTGATGCAGGTGATGGTGATGATGATGATGATGCTACTCCAGCCCCATGTTGTGAACGTCGATGTTATTGATGATGAGAAAAACTTCCGATGATTTGTAGATATTCCATTTAGTGTTCCAAATGATGATGATGTTGCTTCCCTCCCTCTCTCCTAATGATGTTTCATTAGGTTATGTCAGTAGAATACCCTTCTCGCTAAGGGAGAGTGTTTAAATATTGTAACTTTGAAGAATATTCTAATTTTATTTGAGCTATTATCTTATAGATCAAATACCCTTTTGTGAATTGATCATGTCGGGTCTTGTATAAGACCAAATCCCCTTTTTTGGATTGGTCAAACCATATTTATATGGTGTTATTTGTAAATTCGGCCCCTAGGGTTTATAAAATGGTTTTAACCACTCTCGGAAGAAGTCGACCCTACTAAGTGAAAAGACATAACCCTAGAACTTCCTCAACTAGTATTTATAAGTGAGGATGGAACCTCACTTGTTCACTCACTCACTCACACTTCTAGTGCACATGTTTTGAAGGAAGATGTAGTTGCAAGAAGGAGAAGAGAGGCACATGCTCAGTCATAGTTTATTCTTGGTGGTTTGATCTTAGTCTTGGCATTGTATTGGAAATCTATGATTGAGGAATTTTTTGTTGGGTTTTCTCCCCCATGAGGGTTTCCTAGGATAAAATGTTGTGTACCTTGTGATTGTGTTTCTTTTGGTGATCCTCTTTATGCTGTTGTTTTGGAAATGCATTGAATGCTTTAGTAAATTGAAAATAATCTAATAACAACATTAAACTTAACACAACCGATCGACTAAAAGGTCACACACCTTTCTGGTTAAAAAACATTTGGGGCATCTGATTGATTTGATCGTGGTTGTTAGATCAGTCGAGGCCAAGAGGATATGTTAATAACCGAGTGGTTTGGGAAACTCAAGTGAAGATAAACCGTATATTAGTATAGACCCTGCTTGTTGGATTGGTGAGGCCATGGGGGTGTTTGTTAAATACCATGTTGTCTGATAAGACCATGGAGATCCCTTCCATTGTTTTGGTGTGATTGTGACCATTAGATCCATCAGAGTAGAGTGTTCAGGAAAAAATGTTCGAAAAGTTGAGTGAGGGTCGCATGGCTTGCAATACAAGCAGGGTATCCCAACCGATTATCCACCATATATCTTCACACCGATTGTCCTCTCTCCCTGATATTTGTGTCCTCTTTCCTTAGGAATAATGCCCTAGTTTGCTGCAATGTTTTCTCTCCTACTTACACTCCCTCTTCTCATTAAATGAATAATGAATGTGTCTATTTTTCCCTAGATATATTTTTTATCTCTTCATGAGGGAGTTATGAATTTATTTTTTTAACGTACCCAACCACCAACAAACTGGGCACATTGCAGTCCCAAGGCTCAATTCTCTGATCTGAGTTCAAATTCTAACAATATTCAATATGAAATCAAGTAGGAATAAACCACATGCATTAATTAAGCTCCAGGATACAACATGAAAAAGTAAGAAACGTGCCATGCACAACAAATAATCAATAAAAAAGCACATTAAAAATGCATATCTCAGATATAATTAAATACACAACAGAATAACATTATACAGAGAACACAAAGAGCTCTTATCTTTCAAGTAAGCATTCACCAACTGGCTGCAAACCAAGGATGTTCCTCCCAACCATAGACACAGTTGTTCATTTACTCTCAACAACAGGTCACCCCCGAGCCAGGGCTATGAATCCACAAGGATGGGTCATAGGAAAAGTATAAGACACGCAACAATTGGCTAACTGGCTCTTAGGTTTCCCAACCACACAACAAATCCTAATTTCCATCTCTCTTTCCCCCTCATCACGTGCAACCCAAAGAAATGAACACCTTTCTCTACCATGTAGTCCCTGAGGTTGTTCCATTTCTCTCCAGGGCTCCAGTGCTAATGGTAAGGAAATCTCCTTACTGGAAACTCGAAGGATTCTCAGTTGTGGACAATTCTACCTGAACTGCCATCAAGCTCATGCACACTAGCATCCATTCCCTTCTGGAATGATCAGTAAAATATTACATCCATTCAACAATGGCTCTCCTATTCTTGTCATTCATTTCCATGCTCAACCCAAGAGCACACAAACTAGAAATAGTGATTGAAGAGGAAGAAGAACAAGGGAGCAAGGGGAAGAAGACAAACCAGGGGAAGAACACCCAACCAGGGGAAGAGTGACCCCCAACTTCACCCAATGCCACCCTCATACAACCATTCGTATCCATGCTCACACCAAGAGCACACAAATTCATAAAGAATGTGGCTCCTAAAGATAAAAGAGTGAGAAGGGTGTACAATGAATGAATAAGAACAAGTGAACCCCAAAACAAGCCAAAGATGGGTTTATATAATTACTTGGAAATCAAGAATCACATGGCCTCCCCCAAGAAGCTCATGTAACCTCCTTTTCTCCATAAAATCAATTATGGTTAAATAAAATAACATTAAAAGACTTATCCCCTCAAGCCCCTCTCTCGTGGAATCATAGCCCCCTCTCTCTTTTGTCCTTGTCCGTCATGCATCCAACGGTGTATTTTTATTAATGTATATGAATTATTACATTTCCTAAGCACTCTGGCCCCTTTTTGACTTTATCGACTTACCAACCTAAGTCACAATTACATAATACATTATAGTTCATAAGGGTTAAAATTGTGATGTTACAATTTTAGATATGATGGTTGATATCAAATCCTAGCTCTCTCAAGATCTACATTTGTGTTATAATATGTCATTAACACAACTTAAAAAATCACTTTATCCCTCATAAATTAAAAATTCACTTAAAATTTATGAAATAAAGTTTATGTCTAGGGACCACTTTATGTCCCCCACATGCTAAGACACCAAGCACACATAGAAGACCTTTTGAGCTACAAAAATAAACACTCCCTCTTAGCTAGGAAGGCACTTCTGGAACCTCCACCTGCATATGTCTCCAACCCAATCACTCCATCTGCTAATGTAGTTGCTCCCTTTGAACCAAAAATCTTCCTTTCCACCTGCATTGGATCCTGTGCTGAAAACCTGTTCCTCCTCACCATGACATTAGGAGTATTCTCACACTCCTGAGCATCCAACTGTGTCATCTCATACCCATTGAGACTTATGAAAATACTAGAAGTATCCCCAGAACCATTTGTCACTGACACTGATCTTGAATATAATATCCCCTTGGACTGACACACGGGCTATCCAAACAACCTGTATAACATCCCCTGTCTTACACCAAACACTAGTGTTGCATCCATGGTAGCTCCATATGGATATATGAACATGTTTCCATGATCGAACACAATTCCATATTCCTCATCCTACAAATCTAATACTAAGAGAAAACTTACCTGCAACTCTGGAATAAGCAACACCTTTGCCACCTCCAAAGATCCTCCTGACTCTAGTTGGAATCTCACACATCCAACCCCCTTCACTGCATGCATGGTACTAGTCCAACAACCCAAATGATAGTTTGAGTCTATCTCTAAAACACTAAGGAACATCGACCTCATTCCCATCATATGATGAGATGAGCCACTATCCACAAGCCATGCTCCAATGTCCCCAAACGTTCCACTATCAGTTCCTGAAAGACAAGCCACAAGAGAAAATTCCTTCTCGAAGTTGAAAACAAAATCATTGATCTTAGTTTATGCTGATGCTGCTACCTATGTCTCCTTCTTTCCATTCTTCTTGTTTGGACACTAGCTTGCATAGTGACCAGTCTTATGAAATGCAAATCATTTCACTTTGCTCATGGCCCTACCCTTCTTCGCATGAAGAGCAACCAATAAGGGAACTTCTCGCGTGCCACAACTCCCTTCACGAATGGAGCCCACTTCTCCAAGAACCCATTCAGAGTTGTCCTCACAAGTTCATAATCATTGACTTCCTCTCCAACAACCAATAAATCATCATGAACCTTTGATATCCTGGTGAGATAAGCTATCATTGTGTTAGTCTTGGAAATATTGGTGCTCCTGAGTTTCTCCCTCAACACCATCTTCTTGTTTTGGTTTCCACTCTGATATATCTTTATTAGAGCCTCCCACATCTCATAGGTATATTTATTTTTAGACACATGAGGTATGATATGGTACTTCACAACATCCAAGAGAATACTTTTGGATTTCACATTTTTCTTAGTGAAGGCCACCAAAATTCTGTATCAGTGGGAACAACCTGGGTTTTCTACACAATATCCCATATTTGTTTTCCTCAAAAAAACAACATAATCCACTCTTTCCATGGGCTAAAATTCGTAGCCCCGTCGAAATTGTCCTCAAGCCCCAATACGATATCCATCCTTCTCCAATTGACCAACAATAGTTTTCTCTTCCTTTATCCAAGAAAAACCCCTGCAAATCCTTATGCCAAAGTCTTTAGTGTCACTCGTCAAAGTCCCAACTCTAATACCATGTAAGTTTTTAAGGTTCAATATGATGTTTTTGGTTTCAATAAATTATTTGTCACAATTTAATTCTCATTCATGAATGATGTTCATAAACTGAAATTCATAACCAGAAGCACATTCAACTTTAATTGCACAATGAAAACAAGAAAAACATTTAATGACACATATTTTTGGGCAATGCCCCTAGAAAAATGCTGAAGGGAAAACTAGTAGAGGGATGAGTTTTATTAGGGATTCTGAGAAAAAATTCTGGAAATTGCAACAAGAGAAATAAGAACACGTGCACATTGATTTTCATGTTAAAATCAGAAATTTACTGCTGCCTGGATTTTCTTGCCTCTCACACCAGGCTGTACGACCTGCTCCGAGAAATCTGTGTACTACAATAAATGGTGTACAACTACCTTAAAATTTGTTCACTCTACCAAAAGTAAACGCTATACGGTTTGCCTCAATTATTTCTATGCACTTTTTCCTCAAAATCTATGTCAACTCTTCTCACAAGTGTGGCTGATTTGCTGGATTAATTGTTGTCCTCTTTCCTTGAGATTCATGTCCTCTTTCTGCTTGGGAATTGTGCCCTAGTTTGCTTCAATGTTTTCTCTGCTCTTTTTCTCTCCCACTTACGCTCTCTCTTCTCATTAAATGAATAATGAATGTGTCTATTTTTCCCTAGATATCCTTTTTATCTCTTCATGAGGGAGTTAGAAAGTTATTTTAGATATGATGGTTGAGATTAAATCCTAGCCCCTTCAATATCTATGGTTGTGTTTTAATCTCTCATTAACACAACTTAAAAGAATCACTTTATCCCTCATAAATTAAAAAGTCACTTAAAATTTATAAAAAAAAGCTTATGTATAGGGACCACTTTATTTCCCCCACACGCTAAGACACCAAACACATGTACAAGACCGTCCGAGATACAAAACTCAACAACGTCCCTTATCTTAAGGATGAGAAAGCAATAATACATCGCTTACTCAGTGGATTTCCACAGTCCTATCAGGAAAAAATTGAGTTTGATGAGCCTAAGACACTAGAGGGCACCATTAGAAAGGACAAATGTTGTTATGATCAATATAAGCATAGGAAATATCCTCTTAAGCACTGGAAAAAGAAGGATAAGTATGGATTTCAGAAGAAGGGATTTAAACCATTCCAATACAAGAATCCAAAAATAAATGCTTAGTCCAGTCATCCCACTAGAAGTGTGCACCAACAAAAATTTCCCTCTCAAAGTGGGAACATACCAACATAGGAAACAAAGGAGAAAATAGAAGAACAAAATAAAGGACCTCTACAATGTTGGGGTTATGGAGAGGCACATACGTTGAGAGAATTTCCTCATAGACATCATGATAACAAGAGAGTCTATAATGTTCAGGAGGATACCACTGTTAATGATTTATCTTATAATGTGCCACTAATTTATGCATCTGTCAAGAATCAACACATAGACCACCAAGATTCAATGGTGGAGCTGGAAGGTATAACTTCCAAACGACCCATTTCAATTTTAATTGACCCTGGTTCTAACCTTAGCTATATTTCTCCCCAATTTGTTGAAGCATGTACTTAATAGAGAAGGAAACATTTAAAATCATGGTTAGTTCAACTAGCCAGAAGAACCAAGTGAAAGGTGACAAATATGATTAAATCCTACCCATTTGAAATAAATGGACTACCTACATGAGTGGCCTTAAATGTCCTAGCTTTGGGGTCATATGACACGATGACAGGAATGGACTGGTTGGTCACCCATAAAGAAAAAAATGATTATTTTAATAAGAATTTGGACTTTCAGGATGATGAAGGACACTAGAGGATGTTGCAAGGCCTCCAAACACTTGTGTCAATAAGGTAAATATCAACACTGCAACTCAAAATGTATAGCTGGAAAGGGTTTCCCTTGTATGCAATACAAGTGTTAAATTCAACACATAGTAGCACACTGAAAATTGAATACCACTCGGTGTTGCATGAGTTCAGAGATGTGTTTGTAGAAGAGGTACCTAGATTGCCTCCTAATCGAGACATTGACTTTTCCATCGGGCTAATACTAGGAGTTGTATTGGCATCTAAAGTGCTCTAAAATCTGAGCACACAAGAGTTAGTGGAATTAAAAATGCAAATGAAAGAGATGTTGGATAAAACGTATATTAGATTGAATGTGTCCCTATGGGGAGCATCGACATTGTTTGTAAAGAAGAAAGATGATACTCTACAACTATGTATTGATTGTATGCAGTTAAATAAGATGACCATTAAGAATAAATACTCACTACCTAGAATCAATGATCTTTTTTATCAACTCAAAGGAGCTACATTGCTTTCTAAAATAGACTTGAGGTCTGGATATCATCAAGTCAAAATTAAGAGTGAAAAAATCCATAAGACTGCCTTTAGAACAAGGTATGGACATTACAATTTTGTGGTGGTGCCATTTGAGCTTACCAATGCACCAACCACATTTATGTGTTTGATGAACAATGTTCTCGACAAGTATTTGGAAAATTTTGTTCTCGTATTCATTGATGAAATTTTGATATATTCCAAGACAAAGGAAGAACATGAGGAACACCTTAGGTTGGTGCTACAGGTGTTGAGGGAACATCAACTGTATGCTAAATATAAAGTGTGATTTCTTCTAGAGACACATCAGATATTTGGGTCATGTAGTTTTAGAAGATGGAGTAGCGGTAGACCAAGAAAATATCAAGGCAATCATGGATTGAACATCAACTAGAAATGTATTTGATGTAACTGAAATCAACACACCCTAATAATTTGCATTATATCATTGAAATCATTTCAACTACTTAATTGCTCTAAATGATTTTTCATTATATCATTAGTAAAATTAATGTATCTTATTGTTTTGCATTAGGTTATCGTTGAAATTGATGCAACTACTTTATTTCTCTAAATGATTTTTCACTATATCATCACTAAAATCAATGTACCTTATTGTTTTGCATTAGGTCATTATTGAAACCAATACAACTAATTGCTTGCTTTAAATATTTTTTCATTGTATTATCATTAAAATAAATATATCATTTAATTTTTCTTTATATCATTGTTGAGATCAATGCAATTATTAGTTATATTATTGTTGAAATCATTGCAACTAGGTGACATGATTTTTCATTGTATCATGAATTAAATCAATACACATTATCAATTTGCATTATATCATTGC
>JZKD02S0802370.1:140482-150712 GCA_000966675.3 Picea glauca | reverse complement strand
GTTTTCTCCTATAACCAGATACATTTCTATCAGAACCATCATAGCTCTTGCAACCAAACCGAAGTGGAATTTTGTAACACCCCAATGCCGAGCCCTTGCTGAATTGTAATTATGTTTATAGTCTAGTGAGATGAGTGGTTATAAGTTGAGAGACTTGTGTGTTTATTATGCTGGTGAGGAAGATGCTAAGGCCAATGAGCCTGATTTTGTATATGTAAGTACTCGCATCATTAATAAAATTACATTGTTGCGTGTAGACCGACCACGAAGAAGAGTTATGGGGGATTAAGCTCCACTAGGTAGGGTAAGGGAGGGGGCTAAGTGTCTAGGCCTAGGGGATAAGCTAGAAGGGCCTACCTCTAAGGGAATAATATTTTATTATTATTTCCCAAAGGCTATGGTTGACTTAAACCATGTTGTCCTAATTTCCTAGGAAAAAGGGAACAAGTGCTAAGTGGAACTCATGCGGCTTCAGGAAGACATGTGTCAACCTAGGCACATGCAATTTATAGCTAAGGGAACCATCTCATTGGGGGTTCGCTTCCCACTCTGGCGTTGCTTCCCATCCTTGTGTCTGGAGTAGTTTGGATGTTCCTCACGACCTTTACGTTTCTATGGAAGTCTGTCACCTTCCTGATTGACCAAGGGATTCATGCATTGGACCAGTTCTCCATAATCACTGCCTATGTATCTAGCACGCACCTTTGATTTCCTACTGTTGTACTTGAGTTATCTCGTGTGTCTCCTGTGAAGACGAACACAATTGTACTCGCCTGAGCCTTGTTGTGTCATAGCATTTGGTTGTTTCCATTTTCAGTTTCCATACCCATTTTCTGTTTCTTTCGTCACCCGTGTGTTAGCTAAATGTCGTTGTTGTATTGCTTAGGATTTGAATCAAAGAATTAGGTTGTCAGGCCTATGAGAAACTCTCCTAGGTGAGAGATTTTTCTAGGAAGTGATTTCTCCTGGAAGGGAGTCCCGTAGCAGCTACATAACTCTGAGACTTCTGGTCCAGCCTATTGCTGAAGCCCAAGGTAAGGGAGGTGTAGTAGCCAATGGACTTGTATTAGTGAAGGTGTACCCTCCTGGGGTGGAGCAGGCATGTGGGGAATGAGGGTATGTGGGTTGTGGGCATAAGTGTCTCCTGAGATAAAAGATCATTCCTGTTGTTTTGTGAAACTTTCTTATTTTCATTTCCAAGCCTAGAATTCCCTTGCCCGGTGGAGTTTATTCCCAGCTTGGGGGTGACCCACTGCTGAGCATGATGAGCAACATGATCTAAGGAGGGGAGGTTCGTGGAAGGTCTGCACACAGTTAGTGGTCATCTATTAAAACATAAGTATCATTTCCGTTCTTAATGATGTATGTTATGCATGTCTGTGATTCTTGAAATGTTATCATGTGTTCCCTTGCATGTAGGAATTACTGTCAATTCTATGTTCGTTGTATGCTGTGTATTTGTATTTGCATTGTAATTAATGAGTAATGCCTATTTATATATATGTTGCATGTATTTGCTAAATGTTGCTTCTTATTAATTTCATAAGATAGATATATCTGTATAAGTGTGAATACCAAATGTCATCTGCATCTTCCGGTTAATTTTTATATGTGATTATTTCCGCAAAGTTACTCGGTGGCATGGCCTGGCCTGCTATTTAAGACCAGTATGTCATACAAATTGGTATCAGAGTAGTAAAGGAAAATTTAAGGTTGTTTGGGTTGGGTTACCCGACAGGGGTCGGTGGCCGGGGACGTTACAAATTGGTATTAGAGCCAAGGTTCAAGCACTGATCCTGGATGGGCCAGATAAGTGGTCATTGGAACCAAGTTTTCAGTTGGAAATTGTGTCAAGAGGGACCAATTTCGAACCTCAGAACATTCCTGAGTGCCAAGAGGTTACCTTGGCCATGTTACGAATCTCAAGAGGTGTAGCAGTATTATAAAACCATGACAGACGTGGTATTGGGCCACAGAGTAATGTGGGTCATAGGATCTATTCAGGAGAAGGAGGACAATTCTTGACCATCAGATCTATAAAAGTTGCAAGGTGGTTAGCCGTGAGTTCCTTTGGAAATCTGCGGATTAAAGGAGTCCATCTGTGCCATAGATCTAAGAGAGAGGATATATGGTGGAAATCCGTGGACTTTGATTGAAATCACTTGGGAAGAAAACGAGCGTGGAGAGGTTGAAATTCCCGAAGCCCGAAGTCCCCGAAGTAGATATACACCATAGATCTGGGAGAAGAGCTCGACCGTTGGATCAAGCTAAGTGTGGAATTTATGGATCAATTTGAAGGACAAAGAACTCCCAAAGCTCCAAAGTCTGAAGTAATCTGGACCGTCTGTCCAGAGGGACACGTGTCAGCAGATTGGCTTGTTCAGGATTTCGGCGTTTGGGAGAATTAGTGTGTGCTGAGGCGAGAACTCCCGAAGCCTAAAGCTCTGAAGCCTCGAAGAGATGAAATGGTGAGTCATGATGATGTCACATGGAGGTGACGTGGATCTCTCCTATACCTGACACGTGCCCCCACCTGGAATGTTGTCAGTTATACTATGTGGGCCCTAAGGTTACATAACATAGTTAAAGGTCAGCGGAGCCACACTGGCGTTGATAACGATACATCAATATCGATGGCTAGGAGGCATTGCAGGGACCCAAGTTGCATAGGAGTTAATTCTCCAAGGCGGTCCCGCAATCCAAACCATGGTGTCAGCGTCAGAAGAATTGTGGGATGAAAGGCAGGTTACTCCAAACCACAGATGCATGCCCCCACAATTTGAAAAGCGTTAAGTGATGTGACTATTCGATATCTTAGTTCAAGCATGGAAGATGTGGGTCCTAGTGGACGCATGCCACTAGTTGTGAAGTTTGGAGAATTGAAACCCTAGAAGGATGGTTCATAAGGAATGAAAGAAAGAACCTTCCAAAATTTCATAACGCCGAAGTGACGTGACATAATGACGTCACCAAAGGTGACATGTAAGTGTTCGAAGATTAACGGATCGGGGTGTTGGGGGTGTGCAGATGTGAAATCCTCTGAAGTCTCGAAGTTATGAAGCTTTGATGTCCTGGAACTCAGATGCCTAAGGTTCCATAGTGAGTGACAGTCATTGGATGCTGGGTAGATGTGGTTGATCCACCCTATTTCACGAGTTCGATAATCAGGAACTCCGAGAGATTTGTTGTGATGTGATTTGAAAAGATCCGTGGGGATTCTTGATTGATTGAGAACCGCAAAATGAAATCTGAAAGTTTCTTTGAATCAGATTGGTTTATGAGTACTATGGAATTTTTTAAGGACTGTTGGCTTGAAAAATTTTGGTTGACTGTACATTGTGTTTGTAGAGTCAACGATTGTCATATCCGAACCGAATTTCTGCAGAGTGTAGAGAATGGAGGAGGCACAAAATGATTTCAGTTCAGATAATGAAGCTAAAGGAATGGATTTCCATTTGGGAGTTGAAGGATTCAACTCCAATGGGCATGGAGAAGAGATAGATAAGGAAGGAAACATGATGAAAATCATTGAAATATTGCAGAAAGATGTCCAGACTCACCGAACAGATAACATAAAGCTCATGAAATCCAAAGAACAACAGGGAGAATTCAACATAAAGTTGATACAGAGCCTGGAAATAATCGAAAATAAGTTGGATAAGGAGAGTGGTACAATCAAAATAGAGAGTCGTGGGACCCATGGGAATAAAGGAAGATCAAGAAGCATTAGCAAACATCACCGTCACTTCCCGAAATGTTCCAATAATAGAGCACACAATAGTTCAAGCCCATCTCCTACCAGAAAGCATAGGATATCTGAAGTGGATGAACTTAAGGGTGAAATGAACAAGATTACACCTCCTACTTTTGATGGACAACACAAGAAATATGAAGATGATGAGACATGGATGCTGGGCATGAGGAAATATTTCCAACTGCAGAACTATTCTTCTCATGCAGAGGGAAGAATTTCCATCTACCAACTTAAAGGAAAGGCCTCCATATGGTGGGACTAGCTTGTGCAAGTACAACACGTCAAAGAGAAGAATATTACATGGAGGGAATTCAAGAGACATTTTGAAAAGAAGTACTTAACTAAGAGGTACTATGACAAGAAAATGAAACAGTTCTTCGAACTCAAGCTAGGAAGTATGTCCATTGATGAGTATGAAAGAAGATTCTTGGATTTGTTGAAATATGTCCCCTTCATCAAGGATGAGACAATTAATATTCAAAGGTATCTGAGTGGGTTTCCATCTTCCATCAGTGACAAGATCCAGTATGATGACCCAAAAAATATGGAAGAAACTATAAGGAGAGAAAAATTCTTATCTGATCAGTAAAAAGAGAAGCTTACTTTCCAAAAGGCTTGGGAAGACAAGAAGAAGTTTAAGAGGGAGCAGAGGAAAAAGGGAAACAAACCACCATTTTTTAGGAATATCCCTCAAGGAAAGTCAGGTTTTAGAGAGCCTAGGAAGGCCGAAATAGGTGGGCAAATGCCAAGACAACCACCTATGGAATGTTGGGGTTGTAAAGGAAATCATAGGTACAAAGATTTCCCCCACATAAATGACAAAGTGAGAGCTGTCCACAATGTTCAGCAGGCAGAAATAGTGGAGGACATGGGCAGAGGTGTACCAAGGATATACGTAGCCCTAGACAACAATCAAGAAAAATATCAGACACATATGATTGAAGTGGAAGGTATGATCAACAACCAAACCATTACTATTTTAATTGATTCATGAGCTAGTCATAGTTATATAGATCCCAGAATGGTGGAAATTTTGCATTTTCCAAGACGCAAGCATGTAAAATATTGGTTAGTGTAGCTAGCTATAATCCAAGAGAAAGGTTGTTGAGTTGGTTAAGTTCTATCCAATGGACATGAATGGATTAAGCACAAGGGATGAATTGAACATATTACCTTTAGGTTCCTATGACTGTCTAATTGGGATGGATTGGTTGGACCAACACCATGCCATATTAGAATGTCATAACAAGGAATTCACCTACCTAAATGAGGAGGGAAACCCAAGGGCAGTGACTATCAGAGAAATCTCGACAATGTAGTTGAAAAAGTGCTACTGGAAGGGCTGCCAAATATTTGCAGCTCATATGGAAGAAGCACATAAGGATAAGGTGTCAAATATTGAAGACCATGCAATATTAAAAGATTTTGAATATGTATTCCAGGAGGTACCCGAACTACCCCCGAAGAGAGATATTGATTTCTCTATAAATCCGATGCCTAGAGCAACTCTAGTGTCAAAAAAATCCTTACAGAATGAGTACACCAGAGCTGAAAGAACTGCAATTGCAGCTTGAAGAGCTTCTGAAGAAGGGTTATATACGCCCAAGTGTGTCACCTTGGGGTGCCCTGGTCCTGTTTGTGAGGAAGAAGGATGGGACATTGAGATTGTGCATTGATTTCAGATAGTTGAACAAAGTGATTAAGAACAAGTATCCTTTTCCAAGGATCGATGATCTCTTTGATCAGTTGAAGGATGCCAATATATTTTCAAAAATAGATCTCAGGTTAGGGTATCACCAAGTAAGGATAAAGGATGAAGACATCAACAAGACCGCCTTCAAAACAAGATATAGTCATTATGAATTCACAGTGGTACCATTTGTATTATCAAATGCACCCGTTGTTTTCATGTGCCTAATGAATGGTGTATTTAGAGAATACCTAGACAGGTTTGTCATAGTCTTTTTGGAACACATCCTGGTGTATTCCAAGTCGAAGGAAGAACATGAACATCATCTGAGGATGGTGTTGCAAGTGCTAAGAGAGAACCAACTGTATGCCAAATTGAGCAAGTGCTCATTCTATCAAAAGAAGATCCATTATTTGGGACATATCATTTCAAAGGATGGGATAGCAGTGGATCCTAAGAAGACAGAAGCCATTAGAGTATGGTCATCATCGAAGAATGTGACAGAAGAACGATCCTTTATGGGTATGGCTGGCTATTACAAAAGGTTCATTACAGGGTTCTCAAGGATAGCTCACCCCATCACTTCCTTGCAAAGGAAGGAAAATAGATTTCAATGGACAGAATAATGTGAGAGAAGCTTCCAATGATTGAAGCAACTGTTAACTAGTGCTCCAATCCTGAGGATTGCAGATCCAAATGAATATTTTGTAGTGTGTACAGATGCATGCAAAGAAGGATTGGGAGGAGTCGTCGGCCATAATGGGTTTGTAATATGTTATGAATCCATAAAGCTAAAGGATCACAAAAAGAACTATGCAACTCATGATTTGGAGTTGGCATCCATAGTGCACGCTCTGAAGAAATGGAGGCACTACCTCATGGGAAGGAGGTTTGAACTGAGGATAGACCATAATAGTCTGAAGTATTTGTTTGATCAACCAACCTTGAATGATAGGCAAAGTAGATGGTTGTAATTCCTTTGTGACTATGACTTTGATATAAAGCATATCAAAGGAAAGGAGAACAAAGTGGCTCATGCACTTAGCAAAAGAGTGCATGAACTACATGCTACAAACATTAGAATGTATCAAACTGATATTAAAGGCAGAATTTCAGAAGTTGCAAATGTGGATTTGCACTACGTGGAATTGGTGGCAAAGCTACAACAAGGTAAGCTACTACAGAAAGTGGAAGATTATAAATCAGAAGATGATGGAACACTCTTATACAAAAAAATAATTTATTTACCCAATTCCCAGGAATTGAGAATTATGATCTTGAAGGAAATGCACAATGTGCCTTATGTTGGGCACCCTCGATATCAGAAAACAATGGCAAAAGTCAAGAGACATTACTTTTGGCCAGGTATGAAGAAGTAAATTGCAAAATACATCGCCAGATGTATGGAGTGTCGGAAGGTCAAGGCTGAGCATAGGCACCAAGATGGGTTGATACATCCTTTACCCATTCCTGAGTGGAAGTGGGAAGTGGTGACAATGGATTTCATCACAGGATTACCCAGAATAAATAATCTACATGATTCCATCATGGTGGTGGTGGATAAGCTTACAAAAGTTGCCCATTTTATTCCATTGAAGACTACTCACAAGGCAAATAATGTTGTTGATATCTATATGAAGGAAGTAGCACGATTTCACGGTATTCCCAAGACAACTGTGTCTGACAGAGACCCAAAATTCACCTCAAATTTCTAGAAAGGGTTATTCAAAGGGTTTAGAATGAATATGAACTTTAGCACAGCCTATCATATTGAGTCTGATGGAAAAACAGAGAGGGTGAACCAAGTAATAGAGGACATTCTAAATATGTATGTGATGGACAAACCATCTAAATGGGAAGACTACCTACACTTGGTAAAATTTTCCTACAACAATGAGTATCAAGAATCATTGAAGATGAGCCCATTTGAAGCACTTTATGGCAGAAAGTGCAACACCCCAGTAAGCTAGGATAACCCAGCTAATAGGGTAGTGGTTGGACCAGAGTTGCTCAAGGAAATGGAAGAGAAAATGCTAAAGATTAAGCATAAATTGAAGGCTGCCCAAGACATGTAGAAAAGTTATGCTGATAATAACAAGACCCACAGGGAGTTTAAAGTGGGTGATCATGTTTTCTTGAAAGTAAAAGCCAACATAAGTTCCTTGAAGTTGGGAAACTGTTCCAAGTTGGTAGCCGGATATTGTGGGCCATTTGAAATCCTAGAAAGGATTGGACCAGTTTCATATATGCTTTCATTACTTGCATCCATGATTGTACATAATGTGTTTCATGTTTCATTGCTTAATAAATATATACTTGATTCTAATTGTGTTATTGATTGGAATGTGATTCAGGTGGAGAAAGAAGGCGTCTTGCAGGTGCATCTAGTGCGTATAATGGACCGAAAAATCAAGCATCTCTGGAATCAATCCATAGGGCTTGTAAAATTCCAGTGGACTTGGTACGTTTCTGAGGATGCAACATGGGAGCATGAAGATGCTATGCGGGCAGAGTACCCACATATTTTTGAAGATTTTGGAAATCTTGTTGTTGTTGTGTAAATAAGTTGCACTAAGGACATTGCAAAAATAAGGGGGGGGGGATTGTAACACCCCAAGGCTAAGCCCCTGTTGAATTGTAATTATGTTTATAGGTTGGTGAGCTAGATGCTAAGGCCAATGAGCCTACTTTTGTATATGTAAGTACTCACATCATTAATAAAATTACACTCCTATGTGTAGACCAACCATGAAGAAGAGTTATGGGGGACTAACATCCACTAGATAGGGTAATTGAGGGGGATAAGCATCTAGGCCTAGGGGGTAATCTAGAAGGGCCTACCTCCAAGGGAATAATATTTTATTATTATTTCCCAGAGGCTATGGTTGACTTAAACTGTGTTGTCCTAAGTTTCTAGGAAAAAGGGAACGCGTGCTAAGTGGAACTCATGCGTCTTCAGGAAGACATGTGTCAACCTGGTTGCATGCAGTTTATAGCTGAAGGAACCAACTCATTGGGGGTTCACTTCCCACTCTGGCGTTGCTTCCCATCCTTGCGTCTGGAGCAGTTTGGATTTTCCTCACGACCCTTACATTTTTCTGGAAGTCTGTCACCTTCCTGATTGACTAGGGGATTCATGCATTGAAACAATTATCCATCATCATCGCCTCTATATCTAGCATGCACCTTTGGATTACTGTTGTTGTACTTGAGTTATCCTGTGTGTATCCGGTGAAGCCAAATACAATTGTACTCGCCTGAGCCTTGTTGTGTCTTAGTGTTTGGTTGTTTCCATTTCCAGTGTCCATACCCATTTTCTATTGTTGTCGTCACCCATGTGTTAGCTAAATGTCGTTTTTGTATTGCTTAGGAGCTGAATTGAAGAATCAAGTTTTCAGGCCTGTGAGCAACTCTCCCAGGGGAGAGAGTTTTCTAGGAAGTGAGTTATCCTAGAAGGGAGTCTCGTAGAAGCTACAATACTCTGAGACTTCTAGTCCAGCCTGTTGTTGAAGCCCAAGGTAAGGGAGGTGTATTAGCCGATGGAACTGTATTAGTGAAGGTGTACCCTCTCGGGGTGGAGCAGGCATGTGGGGAATGAGGGTCTGTGGGTTGTGGCAGTAAGTGGCTCCTGGGATAAAAAGATCTTTCCTGTTTTTTTGTGCAACTTCCTTGTTGTCCTCTCCAAGCCTAAGATTCCCTTGCCCAGTGGAGTTTAGTCCCAACTCGGGTGTGACCCACTACTGAGCGTGATGAGCAACATTTTCTAAGGATGGGAGGTTCATGTAAGGTTTGCATGTAGTTAGTGGTCATCTATTAAAAGATAAGTATCATTTCCATGCTTAATTATGTATGTTATGCATGTCTGTGACTCTTGAAATGTTATCATGTGTTCCGTTGCATGTAGGAATTACTATCAATTATGTGTTCGTTGTATGCTGTGTATTTGTATTTGCATTATAATTAATGAGTAATGCATGTTTATATATATGTTGCATGCATGTGCTAAATGTTGCTTCTGCTTAAATGCATTAGATATATATATCTATATAAGTGTGAATACCAGATGTCATTTCCATCTTCCGGTTAAGTTTTATATGTGATTATTTCCACAAAGTTACTCGATGGCATGGCATGGCCTGTTGTTTAAGTCTGAACTATCATACAAATTGGTATCAAAGTAGTAAAGGAAAATTTAAGGTTGTTTGGGTAGCATTACCCGGCAAGGGTCGGTGGTCGGGGGCATTACAAAGTTACACTAGATGGATGAGAAAACACCTTTCTTAAATGGTGTTATTGAAGAATAAGTGTATATATAACAACCACAAGGGTTGGAAGTTGAATATAAAAAGAATCATGTATGCAGGTTGAAGAAAGATCCTAGAGCTTGGTATGGAAGAATTGATAATTTCTTGATGAGCTTGGGATTTACCAAGAGTAAAGATGATTCTAACCTTTACTTCAAGGTGATGAATGATGAGCTAGTTATATTGCTACTATATGTGGATGACTTATTCTTAACAGGAGAATACAATATCATCATATATTGTAAGAAGAAGCTCGTTGTAGAGTTTGAGATGAAAGACCTAGGCCTGATGCATTATTTCTTAGGTCTCTAATTTTGGCAGAGCCCACAGAAGATCTTCCTTGACCAAGGTAAGTATGTAGTTGAAATACTAAAGAGATTTGACATGTTGGAATGTAAATCCATGAACACACCCATGGAAATGAAGTTGAATCTCCTGGTTAATACTTTGTCAGAGTTGGCTGATGCTACTCTATATAGACA
>JZKD02S0802370.1:104192-118857 GCA_000966675.3 Picea glauca | reverse complement strand
TTTTTTTTGGAGATGGTAAAAATGTATTCATTGAGAGTCTCATAAGTTAAGAAAAATTGTGAATGAAATATAGATTTTTTACAAGTATTAAGTTAAAGTCAATGTTTAGTTAAAGAATTATTTTTTGAATTGAAGTCATTAATGTTCAAGTTAATCAAGTGTCAAATGAAAAAATAAGAAGAGGGGACTTAAATTTAATGCATGTGTTAAGGCCATTTGCAAATCTATTTGGAGATTATAAAAATAAATAATTATTTTTGTTTTGTTTTGTTTTGGAGATGGCTAAAATGTATTCATTGACAGTGTCATAAATAAAAAAAAATTGTTAATGAGATACATATTTTTTACAAGTATTAAGTTAAAGCCAAAGTTAGGTTGAAGAATAGTTTTTTGAATTGGAGCCATTAATATTGAATTTAAGTAGAGTTATCTCATCATAATAGTGCATCAATTAAGTTTGTTAATCTACTACTATAAGTGTCTTGTTATACTTTGATCAATTCCAACAAAAACACACTTTTATGTAGGTAATTTCAATTGCATGAAGAATATTATTATGCAGATGTAGGTGAAAGAAGATGAAAAACGAAATAAGACAATGACATAAGAAAGTGGAAGAAGACGAGAAGATGAAGATAACAAGACAAAAAGGCAAACTCTTGAGCACAAGAAAAATATGCAGTGACAAATCGACAATCAAGCAATAGAATGGAGAAAAAGATCAAGCAAAGAAAGAGAAGAATGAAGAAGCAAAAGTAGAAGAATAATGAAGCAACAAAAGCAAGGTAGGAACAAGGAAAAAATGATATAATGGGTTGTAAATAGAGATGCATATGTAGGTGAAGTGAGGAGAAAAATCCTTGGGAAATGAAAATTTAAATAATTTAATGTTCTCTCTCGTTATTATTAAATGAAACTTATGATGGTAAGATAGTCCTAATACTACATTTACTTAAGAAATGCAATAATTAGTTCCAATGATAATGTATTTGAGTTTTAAAAAAAAATTATTATCCCCAAGTCACGTCATGGTGAATAATTTAATTGAGCATATGATTGTAAGACTATTGGGTTGTTATATTCTTTGTAGTGAAATTCTAGTCGAGGTGGATCGGTTGGGAGTGAAATTCGAAGGTTGAAGTGAGACCAGGAAAGTTGAAGTCGAAAGTGATTGACAACAAGTTGAGAGGTCATTTTATAGGAGATTGTGTGGAAACATAATGGAGGTCGACTAGTAATCCGACTGGTAGTTGATTGTAACAGAATCCCGAGATTTGTGGGATTTGTAGCCAATGATATGCATGGAACTGTAACCATTTTTGGGTCCCTTTATTTAGGGTTTTTCTTACTGTAAATACTATAAATAAGGCATGTTGTAATTGTATTATGTTACTCAATGTTGGATGTTCCTGCTAAAGTAAAGCTATAGGTTGTTGGTCATGTAGATGTAATTCGAATTGGCTGTAGGGTTGTTCTTATGCAAGCAAGAGGGTATGATGTCGACTGTGTCTTAGGTGTATATAAAGGTTACACATGTAACCTTTTATTTTGAATGAATGTGACAACAAAAGAGCAAGATGTTGAAGGAATGATGATTTTCCTGTTTGGGTTTCTAGGGTAAAATATCTGTGCACTGTTTGTTTGCTTTGTCATTTATTTTCTATCTTAAATATATCTTCCTCTCTTCTATTAGGTTTATCATGGAAGTATAATTTCCCAACATGTGGTATTATAGCTTAGTTTGACAATCTTGGATCTAAGTTAACCCTATGTTTAGTAAGAGCCATAAGTCATAAATCTTTTTAAAGTTGTGTCTGAAAGAATGGAAAGTAGTTTGAGAATAGAGATAGAAAAATTCAATGGCCAAAATTTTGAGTTTTGGAAGCTTAAAATTGAAGATATATTTGTAGATCGACAATAATGGGAAACAATCTGTTTAGGTACCATTCTGATAGGTATGTCGAGGGAAGAATGGGAGAAAATCGAAAGAAGGTCCAGTAGTACGATTCAATTACGTCTTTCAGATTTGGTGTGATGAATGTCTCAGGTTAAGACTCGACCAATAAATTGCGGGACAAGTTGGGGAGCTTGTACCAATTGAAATCCATGGTAAATAATTTGTTCCTTAGAAAGAAGATGTACCTTCTGAGGATGAGTGATGGTGGTTCAGTAACTAAGCATTTGAATTCCTTCAACACCATAATAATTTAGTTATCATATGTATATATCAAAATAATTAAGGATGAGAAATGTATTAAAGCCTATTATGTTCTTTTCCAAACTCTTGGGATAGCTTAGTCATGTCTGTAGGGAGTAATTCAACCACATTATCTCTAGAAGACGTGGTTGCATCTCTACTATCAGAATAAATGAGACAAAAGAACATGGAAGGATCAACCAAATATACTTTAATGGTGAGAGGTCATCTAGATGATAGAGATAAATGAAATTTCTCTGGTAGGAAGTATAATTCAAAACTTAGATATAAATCCCATGTTTAATTGACGAGAAGATGTTGGAAATGCGGTAAAACTTTGCATTATAAAAGGGACTACAAGTTGAAGGAAATGGAAGTCAGTACAAGACCTGATGAGAAGAAATTGACTAAGAGAAAGATCAGTCTAGATAAGGGAGTAGATATGTATCTAGCACCGACTAGTACACAGTTGGAACAAGATGTTTGGTTGATCGACTGAGGAACATTCTATCATATGACACATCATAGAGAACGGTTATGCGAATATGAGAAATATGAAGGAGGATATGTGTTCTTGGATGGGGAAGAGTCCCGCTGATACTGTAGGATGACAGGCGTAGAACCCTTGTATGCTACATATTTCGGTTTTGGAAATAAACCTTATATCTATCAGAAATATGAGTGATGTAGGAGTGCACACTCTATTTTAGAAGGATATGTGCAAAATGGTAAGAGGTGTGATGGTCTTAATGAAATGAGTTTGGATTGGAACCCTATACAAGTTGTTAGGGAATGTTGACTCGTATGGATGAAACAACATCGTTATTCCTAAAGTAGATTCACCTTCAACTCAACTCGATTCATCTTGGGTTAAGTCGATTCAAACCAACTCGACTAGTCTTTGTCAAGTTGATCCGACCATGTTATGGCATGAGAAGATGGAGCACATTGGAGAAAAAGGACTTCGAGGTATGAAAATAAAGGTATGGGCGAAGATTTTCCTAAATGTAATTTAGAAATCAATTTTTGTGAGCATTGCATATATGGAAAACAAAATTAGGTTAGGTTCATCTAGGCTACGAATGAGTCACATCCTTACTCTATGCAACTTAGTTGTATACTTGGACATTTTTTAACTTATTTTTGTTGGATATACTTCACACACACCTAGGAATTATTTTTCCCAAGGTTTTCCCTATGTTTGCTAGTCATTATTCAATATCCTATAGTCTAGGGAGAATATTCTCTTCAGTTTACACTTCAGTTTGATTAGTTGAGTGGAGTCTAGATGCCACATAGGGATCATCACCATGCAACATTGGGATCATCACCAACTAATGCACATTATCCTTAGTATTATCACCAGACTAGCGCATTACTTATGATTCCCTCATCTCCTCCTCACTTCACTCTATTTCAATCAATTAACTGAAGACTGAGAGACTAGTTAACTCAAACTACGTGGCAGTTAACTCCCGTAACTGCCTGAGAGACTAGACCAGGTGGCAGTGTACTCCCGTAACCGATGGTGTGTTTTCAGATCACTCTATACCACCACTATGGTGCATTGGATTCTCCTCCAGTGTGCATTAGTTGAGTTATACAGAGTATATCATGTGTAAATTATCATTCATTCATTTGGTTAATGAGAATTCTTCCATTGTTTCTCTCCTATTTCTCTTTTCTCATATTTTCTCTGCAAACTGTGTATATAATTTGATAGCTAGATATTTTTTGTGCAGGTTCAACACATTTACATGGTATCAGAGTCGACAGATTTCTAGGAAAAAGACACACCGGATTCTTTTTGCAGGTAATGAAGATTGAAGACAAGGGAAAAATGGAATTTCCAGAAGAATTCATTCTTACACCGTACAGTTTCTTTGCATGGAAGGAAAAGATGATAATGCATATTTGAAGAAGAGGATTATACAGGTTAACCATGAACACAGAGACCGAACCCACATCAGCCATAGAAAAATCCAAATATCTGAATCGATGGATGAAGCGTTTGGAACTATTTGCAGTCTCATTTCTCTTGAGCTCCTCTTTCACATATCCTCTTGTAAAACCACCAATGAAGCCTGGACCACCATGGAAGGGATTTTTGGAAAACATGACAAGATGAGGGGAAACATGCTCGAGGTGGAATTGTTCACTTTGGATCCAAAAACCTTCGACAATCTCCAAGATTTCTTTACCAAATATAAGGATTTGTTGTCGCAACTCAAGGCTTGTGGGGTTGATAGATACGAGGAGAAACAAATGGTTCTTACCATTCTCTCCAAACTTGGTCTGGAATACTCAGTGTTTGTATCCACATTTCATTCAGTCAGGCTCACCTCTGGATCCCCCTGGATGATGCCCTCTCTTGAGGCCCTTATCGAGTCTCTGACACAAGAGAAGAGAAAGATCATCAATATGGGAAAAATCAAAGGCCCAAAGGCACATGCACTTACTGTGCAAGATGGTAGAAATCATCAAAATAAGAAATATAAAGATAAATGCAAAAGGAAACCACATGCAAATCAAAAGAAGGAAGGGTACTCAAAACCCTTCATCGATGCCTCTGGATCCAAAGGTGGAAAAGAAAGAAAAGGGGAGAAATGCACTTACTGCCATAAATGATTCCATCGAGAATCTGCATGTATGTATAAACATATAGATCAAATGGCCCAAATAATTCAACAAAATAACCTTGGATATTTCATCCCCAAGGGTGACAAGAAGAAGAATCCAGAAGATCAAAATCCCAAGAAAGGTAATTCTAGCCATGCTTTGATTGCCATCAACTCCTCTCCCAATGCTTGGATTGTAGATTCAGGAGTATCACACAACATGTTAGCCAAAAAATATGTCTACTCTTCATTGGATGCATGCAAAGGTCCTCCTATTCTGATGGGGGACAAATCTTAGGTCGAGGTCACTGGAAAAGGAAGAATTGAGCTCACAAACGGAAGCTTTGAGAATGTGATACACATTCCCAAACTTTATGTCAATCTTCTGTCTATGTATCAGATGAAAAAATCCGACACCAGAAAGAGAGTAATATTCACACCTGATGTAGTGGATATCTATGACATATTCACACCATATGTAGTGGATATGGCATGAAAGGTTCAAGAATTTAAATTTAATATATATGCAACAACTTATCAAGTAGGGAATGGTTGGTGGTCTACCTGACAACCACTTCTCCAAAGGAATTTGTGAGGGATGTGTTCTTGGAAAACACCCTCAAGAGAAATTTGACAAAGGAAAGACTTAGAAGGCTTCCTTGCCTTTGGATATGATCCATAGTGACCTCATGGGACCCTTTTCACATCCATCAATTAGTAAATCAAGATATGTGCTCATTTTTGTTGATTATTTCTCACGCTTCATATGGATTTTCTTTCTCAGGAAAAAACAGAGGTCTTTCAACACCTCAAAGATTTCAAAGCCCTTGTTGAGACACAGTTAGGAAAGAAGATCAAAGTACTATGAACATATATTGGGGGAAAGTATGTCAATCATGAGATACAAAATATTTTTCATGAGGCTGAGATTCAGTTGCAACACACAATTCCATATATTCCACAACAAAACGAAGTTGTTGAGCGAAAAAATAGATCTCTAAAAGAGATTGCATCTTGCATGTTACATGGAAAGTCACTTCCACAGAGATTATGGGATGAAGAAATTAATTGTGCAACCTACATCCAAAAAATATCTCCCCATAGATCTGTCAAGGATAAGACCCCCTACGAGGCTTGGAGTGTCCTCAAACCAGAAGTGACCCACTTTTGTATATTCGGTTCTCATGCACAGGCCAGGATTCCCTCTAAGAAGAGGAAGGCACTTGATCCACATAGCACAGAGTGTATATTTGTTGGATACCTTGACGGTGTGAAGGGATATAGACTCATTGATCTTTCCTTGGACTGGCTCATCATTGAGCGTAGTGTCCAATTCGAGCAAAGTGTCTCGCATGTACCTCAACACCCACATGCAGACACTTTTGTTCTTCCACCTGCTGGAGATGATGAGCATGCACATGATGACTCTTCTTCGGATGAGAGTTATGATTCATAGGATTCATATGATTCAAATACTGAGTCAGTACAATCATATGAAGATTTAGTGCATGCAGATGAAGTTGCAAAGCCAGAGACAGCGCCGAGGCCCAAGTGGGCCAAGACTACTCTTCAGGATGTAGGAGATATTGTTGGGGATCCAGATGATACTAGGAGGACTCAATTTGATTTGGAGGAGCCTCCTCTTGCACTCACTTCCACTGAATCGATGCCACCCAGACATATTTTATTGGTTCATTCTTCAGATCCATAGTCCTATGGTGAGGCTACTAGAAATATATTTTTGGAATCCACCATGTAGGAGGAGTACAACTCCCTCCTTGAGAACCATACTTGGGATTTGGTTCCCTTTCCTTTAGGAAGGAAACTTTTTAGGTGTATATGGGTCTACAGGACCAAGAGCACAGTGGATAAAAAGGTTAGCAGATACAAAGCCAGGCTAGTTGCTAAAGGATTTCAACAGGTGCATGGTATTGACTATGATGAGACCTTTTCTCCGGTAACGAAGATGGATTCCATACATTTGACACTTTCCATTGTGGTAACCAAGGGATGGGAAGTCGATCAGATGGACGTGCATAATGCATTTCTTCATGGTGATCTCTATGAGGAGATCCATATAGAGCAACCCTAGGGATTTTTGTAGGATTCATATTTGGTCTGTCGACTGAAGAAGTCTCTTTACGGCCTCAACTAGGCCCCAAGGGCATGGTATTCCAAGATGGACTCCTACTTGCTGTCACAGAACTTTGTACGTTGTAAGTCAGAACCAAATGTTTACATGCTCAGGATGGATGATTCACTTCTACTCCTATTTCTATATGTTGATGATTTTTTGATTACCGATTTCTCGACTTTAGTGATTGTGGTAGTCAAGAGGAATCTGCATGACAGGTTCTTGATGATGGACATGGGTCCACTACATTTATTCCTTGGAATTGAGATTAGTCAAGATGCATTGAGCATCAAACTGTCTTAGGCCAAGTATGCATGAGAAATCCATGAGAGATTTCACATGAAAGATTCCAATTTTTCCCCGACTCCTTTCCTATAAGGAGTTAGACTTGAGAATGACGAGGACACTCCACTGGTGGAAAACAAACTATACAGATAGGTAGTGGGGAGCTTGTTGTATCTCACAAACTCTAGACCAAACCTCTCGTATGTAGTTGGAGCAGTCTCTAGGTTCATGCAGGAGCCGCATGAGCTACATTGGAAGGCTGCAAAGCGTATCCTTCGATACGTACATGGCACCATCACCTTTGGGATTCACTATGCAACAAACTCTACATTGGACCTCATCAAGTTCACTAATTTTGATTGGGCTGACGATAGCATTGATCGCAAGTCCACATCTAGTTACTCACTTAGTCTTGGTTCCATGCCTATTTGTTGGTCGAGAAAGAAGCAAGCTACTATTTCTCTATCTTCGGTCAAGGCAGAGTATAGAGGGTTAGTTAACATAACCATTCAGGCTATGTGGCTACATCATTTTCTCACTGATTTTGGAATTCAGTTTCATTAGATGATCATCATCTGGTGTGATAACGAGAGAACTTTGAAGTTATGCAAAGATCCATTTTAGAGACAACGGATGAAGTACATCGAGATACAAATGAACTACATATGGGACTTAGTACACGAGGGGATCATCAACCTACATTTTTTTCCTTTAGCAAAACATACTACAGACATCTTCACCAAGACCTTCACTGAGAAGAAGTTCTGAGAAGAAGTTTTATTCTCTGCGCAGTCATCTTGGAGTGAAGGACACAGTTGCTGAGCAACTGTCAGTTCTTCTATTTTTACATACATTGTACTTTGAGGGGAGGGGTTTCCCATGAGGTTTTCCCTATTTCCTTGTTTATTTTAGTGTACCTTTTGTATTTGGGTACCTAACATGGCCTTGTTGATGGGACCCATTCTTTATTTTCACCATAGTGATGTTCAGGGGGGTGTTGGAGATACTTCAAACACGCTTAGGAATTATTTTTCCTAAGTTTTTCCCTATGTTTACTAGTCATTATTCAGTCTCCTATAGTCTAAGGAGAATATTCCTCTAGGAGAATATTCTCTTTAGTTCACACTTTAGTTTGATCAGTTAAGTGGAGTCTAGATGCCACATTGGGATCATCACCATGCAACATTGATATCATCACCGACTAATACACATTGTCTTTTGGATTATCAATAGACTAGCACATTACTCATGATTACCTAACCTCCTCCTCACGTCACTATGTTTCAGTCAATTAACTGAAGAATGAGAGACTAGTTAACTCAGACTAGGTGGTAGTTAACTCCCGTAACTTCCTAAGAGACTAGACTAGGTGGCAGTTTACTGTCGTAACTTCTAACGTGTGTCTAGATAACTCTAGACCACCACTATGGCGCATTGGATTCTCCTCCAGTGCGTATTAGTTGAGTTATACATAGTACATCATGTGTAAATTATCATTCATTCATTTGGTTAATGAGAATTCTTCCATTCTTTCTCTTCGGTTTCTCCTTTCTCATATTTTCTCTGCAAACCGTGTGTGTCATTTGCTAGCTAGATCTTTTTTGTGCAGGTTCAACACATTTACAATTTTAAAACTTATTCAATTTGGCATAAAATATAAAATATGTGAAACACAGGAGACATATATATAGTATGTGGGTGGCACCAATAGTGCCTAATACCTGACTTTGTTTACATATATTGTGAAACTGAGAGAAATATTTACAAAGAGCATGTTATTGTCCCAATAAGATAGAAGGGCAGAGTCTCATGACTATACTTCATACACAAAAACTATCCAGGCATGTGATTATGTCACACCAAGACTTCCCCCTTGTTTCTCCTTGCCTCAGCCTGAGGTGTGCCCCACTAGTGTGCTCAACCTCAGAGCTCCATCTCTTTCCTTCACTTGTTCTTATTTGTCTTTGTTTGGCTGTGTGCCCTTGATTTCATATGGACTTTAAGGGACACTTTTGTGAAACATCATGTCTCTTCGGTGCATTTCACCCCTTCTCAAATCACTACACTCAGCAAACCATCGTGCACCCATCTAAGCCCACGTGCTCATCCACCATTCATTTCTTGGACCGATGTAACCCATCCTTGGGCGCATGCCCCTTTCCTTGTGTCGATCGTTGCAACTCTTCGTGGGTGTGTCGATGGGGTCATTAAACCTCTCCGACATGCCCATGCTGCTAAGGGAAAACAAGTCCACTACTTGGGTGTGCTACCAAGTTTCCTCGTCCTTTCCCAAACATAACCCAAGTCTTCATCATCCATCGCAAGGGAAGAAGGATGTGTTCCCCCTTTGGTTCACACATCACCATCCTACCCCAAGCTTCTCCTGCCCACACCTAAACATCTTTGTTTTCCCAACCAATTGTTTCATCCTTGTGGTCTTCATCCGTCTGTTACCGAATCTTCCCAAGGAGCATTCCCACTCAATGGGTGTTCTGAAAGGCCTTACATCCTCCCCTAATACAATTTTTGATGTCCCACAAACTTCTATACCACTTGAAATCCTTAGTGACCTTTGTCAAATTCCCAAATCATGTCCTCATATTTCCACAAGGACTCATACCTCTCCCAACTGTTCTCTTCATCGATTTTTTCCTTCCAATGGATGAAGTACTCATGCATTTGACCCCTTCCCCATCCCTAGATACAATGTGCCAAAATATTCTCTTCCTCCAACTCTAGCTTATCTACAACCATGGTCGTCATTGTGGATGGATCAAATCAACTTGGGTCATATGGGTCCCTCTGGCATGACTTCAATTGGATAATGTGGAAGACAAGATGAATGTGTCACATGTGGAATGACAAATCCAATATGTAGGTGATGTTTCCAATCTTCTCAAGAAATTTGAATGGTCCCTTATACCTTCACATGAGAGATAGAGCCATCCCTTTCGGTGGGGTGAATTGTTCTATGCTCAACTTGAGTAAGACCAACTCTCCTACTTGTAATTCTGCATCACTCCTATTGTGATCTTCCCAATGCATCATTTTGTTTGTTGTGTTAGTCAAGAGTGTACGAGCTATCTCCAACAGTTCCTTCCAACTCTTCATGAAATATACGACTGATGGATTTGTCCCATAATAGCCTTGTGTCACAAAATGAGGATTTGTGGGTTGTTTTCTGTTGGTCAACTTGAATGGACTGTAGCCCATTGCTGAAATCTTCTACAAGTTGTAGCTAAACTGGGTAGTGTCCACAAATCCCAGACAAATCATCTGATCTTCCTATACATAGTGACATAAGTAATCCTCCATAAGCATATTGATTCGTTTGGTACACCCATATGTCTATGAATGGTAGGTTGAACTCTTCAAAACATTCATCCCCAGAAGCTTGAACAATGTTGTCCAAAACTTAATAGTGAACCGTGCATCCCTGTCCGACATAGTGTTCAAAGGAAGATCCCAATACTTCACTATGTGCTTGAAAAACAGATTTGCAACTTCTTCAGTGTTGCAAGGCATATTCATCGCAACAAAGACAACATACTTAGATAATCAATCTACCACGAACAAAATCCCATTGTATCCCTACACCATTAGAAGTTATGTGATGAAGTACATCAAAACAATCATCCATGGTCTCTCTGAAATCAGAAAAGGTTGCAACAACCTTGCTCTCATTTTGGTGTTTGTCTTATCCTGTTGACATATAAGACAAGTTTGAATATACTCCTCCACATATTTCCTCATCCGCTCCCAAAAATATCATTGCTCCAACAATTCCATCATTCATGGTCAGCCTAGGGCAAGCCATGAAATTCCTTCACAAGTTTTCTCTTGAGGTTGGATGACTTAGGGACATAGATTCTCTCCCCAAAGTACAACATTCTATCACATAGCGAAAAATTCTGTGTTTTCCCCTCCAACACTTGATTCATGATGTTCTTTGCTATGTGATCATTCTCTAACCCTTCCTTGATATATTCATGCAACTCTTAAAAGACATGAATTTGACTTTCCCTTGATGTAGGCAACTTGTCTTCCTCCTCTGGGACAATGAGTAATATATTTATGCTCAAGGCATCTGCAACAACATTAAGCCTACCCAGTCTATACGCAATGCTCATATCAAATTCTGCAAGGAAGTCTTGCCACCTTGCCTTCTTGGATGACAACTTTGGTTGTGTCATGAAGTAACTTGTTGCAAAGTTGTCTATCTTCATGACAAACAACTTTCCGAAAAAGTAGTGTCTCCAATCTTGAAAACAATGTACCACTACAATCATCTCCTTTTCATGAATGGGGTATCTCCATTTGCGATCTTGGATATTTCTTCTCTCAAAAGAAACTAGATGTCCCTCTTGCATCAAAACCCCTCCAATGGAAACATTTGGTGCATCATTCTCCACTTTAAATGATTTCTCAAAGTCTGGCAACTTCAACATGAGAGCGGTGAAAATTCATCGTTTTAGCTCTTCAAATGAAAACTTGTTCCTCTCAGTCCATTTCCAAGTTTTCTCCTTTTTCAACAAGTCAGTCAACAATGTAGAAATCTTGGAGTATCCTTCTATGAACTTGCAATAGTAGTTGGATAGTACAAGGAAGACTCTCACTTCATGAACTGTTCATGTCTCTTCCCAATACTCAATTGTTTTGACCTTCGTAGGGTCAATGTGAATGCATCCTTGGCCGATCCAATGCCCCAAGAAAAATATCTCCATCTATCCAAAAACAATATTGGAATTCTTTAAGAACAATTGGTTCCGTCGCAGTGCCTCAAAGACCTATGTCAAATTCTTCTTATGCTCCCCCATACTTTTTTTGTACCCCACGATGTCATCCAAATAGACCACAATGAACTTGTCCAAAAATGGTTTCAACACATCATTCATCAATGTGGAAAAGGTTGCAGTGGCATTGTACAACCCAAAATGTATCTCTAGGAACTCATAGCTCCCATGCCTCATCACCATGGTTGTCTTCATTTTACCTTCTTCTACAATTTGCACCTGATAATACCTGTGTTGCAAGTCAAGCTTTGAAAATTCCTTGGCCTTGGACAAATTGTCAAAGAAATCAACAACTAAAGGAAAAATGTATTGGTTCTTCACAGTTTGTTTTTTCAACGCTCGATAGTCTAAACACATCCTCAACTTTGTTCAGTGTATTTCTTCCTCTAAAAGAGAACTAGGGTTCCATATGGGGATCTGTATGGATGAATGAAGCCAATAGTAACCAATTCTATCAACTGTCTCTTCAACTCTTATAAATCAGGCCCGAAAAATCGGTAAGGATCTCTAGTTGGTGGCTACAACTTGGGATCTAGCTATGTACGATGGTCAATAATGCATCACAGTGGGAGCACTTTCGATAACTCATCCAACATTATATCTACAATATTACCCAACAATCCAGTGCACTTTGGTGGAACAAGAATCCCCATTACATCTTCTTGAACATTTCCAACAATTGTCACATAAATATGTGATCCATTCTATCTTGTTGCTCTCTTCATGCTCAATGCGAACACAAGATGCACCTTTCCACTAGAATTCTTTGCAGTTGTGTGCACAACCCAAGCCTTATGTTCACCAAGTATAATCACCTTGTCCATCCATGGTACAAGGACCAAATGTATCCTCCTTAGGAACTCTTTCCCAAGAATCACCTCAAATTCATCCATAGGCATCACTGTGAAGTTAACCCGACCTTCCCACTTATCAAGCTGAATGTGAACTGATGAGGCAAAACCAACTACTACCTTTTCCTTAGAGTTCACAGTATTCAATGTAGCTTCACACGGGGAGACTGTAAGTCCCAACTCCTTCACTACCTTAGTCTTCAAAAAGTTGTCCGAGGCACCCAAGTCAACCAAAGATTGCATCATTCTTCCATTGGGAACCATATCCACAAAACATAATTGATGATCTTGGCTACCAAGATTTCCACCCAAGGAAATCAACACACCAACCCTTCATAGATTGCTGCAAACCGAGCCTTGGCACTCTTTCTATGTTAAGTAAAAAATACAAATAGAATCACAATACAACATACCTACATTGTACTCGTCTTTCATAGTTTGTGTGGGAGCGCCCCTTGGTCCACCACTTGGTTCTAAGGTTCTCTATCGCAAGTCCATGGCGGGACACTTGACTTGACCTTCCTTAAGTCATCTATGACCTGCTTCCATTGTATGACTTCATCTCCCTTTGTCCAAAGAGTTTCACCCCCCTAGGTTGCCCCACTTTTGGACTGTGCAAAGCCTATTATACTATGTTTCATTTCTTTGCAAAACCCTTCATTGTGAAACTACTCTGATACTATCTATCAGTCCCCAAAGATTCATTCCCAAGTCCAACCTTGACATCTTGTGGACGTGTAACATTGAAATGGTTCTCCTTTGGCAGCTTGGAGAATACTTCACCTGGACTATGCCTCTTCACCTATAGAATACCCATACTCTATTCTAGGATACTGACGAGTCACATTCTTACTCTATGCAAATCAGTTGTATAATTAAAAATTTGTTAACTTAGTTTAACACTTAGTCAATTTGGCATACAATAGAAAACATGTGAAACACAAGAGACAAATATATAGTCTATAGGTGGCATCAACAAAGCCTAATACCTGGCTTCGTTTATTTATATTGCGAAACAAAAATAAATATTTACAAAGAGGGGCACTATTGTCCCAGTTACATAGAAGGGTAGAGTGTCACGACTGTCGAGCGAATTATATGATAGTAATTGCGACATAAATTATCTATCCGGAGTCGTAATCTTATGAGATGTACGCAAAGTATATGCAGGGTAAGAGGATTTCTAATCTATGCTAATGATTGAAAAGAGACATGTTAAACTACTGTCATTGAATTTAAATCTAAGAAAGCACAAAATATGCAACTAATCTATGAAAGGAAACTATCCTAATGCTACATAAACTTGAGACTAAAACTGAATCTACGAAATCAAATGAGACATAATCTAACTATGAAATCATGAAATCTAGAATTAATCTATGAAAACATGAAAGTGCGTAAATTAAATCTAATGAAAGCATTTTAAAAACATCTACAACAACACATGACAAAAAGGTAAACAACAAACCACTATGAGGAAGTAAAATCTTGCATTAAAACAATCCAATACATGACAAATAATGAAAATCACTATCTCAAAACTACAATACTATGAATCAAAGATCAATCACTCTATTCTTCTATTCTCTATTCTAGAGAGAGGCCTCCTTCCAAATGAGGAGAGAACCTGCTTATTTATACATGAATAAAGATAACAAACTCATAATTACATATCCACTTTTCTCTCAACCTATCCCTTCAAATCCTCCACAAATATATTAGATAAGATATTCTATCCATGATCTTCTCCTTGAAGTTAGCTTGAATGATTATCTCCAAATCAAAGC
>JZKD02S0802370.1:93130-104142 GCA_000966675.3 Picea glauca | reverse complement strand
CTAGTATTTAATCACAAATTCTCTTAAAAATACTTGAAAATAAATAATTTGGAAAATGGAGATATAAACCCATATGTATTATGAAAGTGGTGGAGATTAATGGTTTTATGGAAAGTTAAGATAAGAATGAGGTGATAAATGGTGTATGATCAAGGAATAAAAGGTGTATTTATGCGGTCCAACAACAACTCTTCTTCATACACCAATATTGTCCATACCTGTGTTTTTGTCACACCAAGAATTCCCCCTTGTTGTTTCTCCTTGTTAGGGACTTAACCCCTCACGTAGGTAGAATAATATATTCCGATGTAATAAAGGTCAATATTAATAAGGCTTAGCAATAAGGAAGAGTAAGTCGAATGTAAGAAGACCTAATAGAATCTTCTGCTTCTAGAAGGATCTTCCTCTAGATGGTTCTTTTGATAGATATATTTAGTATAAATAGGAGTCAAGGGTATGAGAACTGTTGTCTTGGATATTATTGTAATAGAGCTCTGCTCAACTAGAGGTTGCCCCCTCGAAGAGGCAAGTGAACATTGCTCTCAGAATCAAAGTGCTCTTTCTGGTGTTATTCTGATATCTTTTTCGTATTATTGTGGTGTTGTTCTGGTTATATTGTTGTTTATCTACCATTGCTAGCATCTTATTTCTATTTTGCATACTTTTTATATCTGGAATATTACAAGTGGTATCAGAGCACTTTCCTCGACAGAAAATTGTGGGTTAAATTTTTTTCAGGGTAGAGACGTATTTTAGTGTCTTTAAGCCACAAAGATCTATCATTACGCACATAAACCCATTGTTAAGGGATTCATACATGCAAGAAATACAAGTGGTACTTAAGTGCACATCTGTTGGCCACCCTTGTAACCCCTGTTGGTACCCCTTCGAGCGGTAGCGCATCAAACAACACATGTGTACAGATCAACCTAGATTTCCTGAATCCCCCTTTAGATAAATCGATCGACCGCCTGACTGCTATAGTGCCACCGAGAACAACACTCAGGAAGATACTCTCTGGTACCTGGGTAGTCAAGTAGTATGGATAAGGGCACGGTCTATCCTCCTTAGTTGGTGCCCTGAGATATTGGACCGAGTACTACTGTTGGACCCTGCATGTATATCAAAGAGCTATAGCACATGGAAAACCCTTATCTGTAGAACCCTTGAATACCCAACCCTTGGGGATGGAAACAAAAAAATAAAATAGACAAGATCTATTATCATGCCACTGTGTTCGAGTTGCCAAATCACTAAACATTTCTTCCTGGTTAAGCATTTGGGCATTTCATCATTGAAGTATTCTTCAGACCGGAGTATAACTCCGCAGGTGTAAAAAAAGAAAAGAAAAAAGTATGGAAATTTTTGCACCATTATTTGAGACCTATTCCATTGGATTTATCTCTTCTCCCTTATCACATTCATACCTATCATTTTTCAGCCAAATTTTTGACCCCACCCACCCCTTTTCGGTTATCTCGTCATCATGGCCCATACTCGTAGCCAAGACTTGGAAGCTCACTTCAATACCTTGCAATCTAATTTTACAGGGACCCAACAAGAAGTGAGACAAATCAATGCCAACATTGCCACCATCAATAAAAACATGCATTCCTCCATCGTCGCCTCCATCACGGAACTCAAAGAAGACCTCAAACAAGACATGACTACTCATCTTGGATCTGTCACTTTG
The DNA here is from genome assembly GCA_000966675.3 of Picea glauca. Classification (NCBI taxonomy): domain Eukaryota; kingdom Viridiplantae; phylum Streptophyta; class Pinopsida; order Pinales; family Pinaceae; genus Picea; species Picea glauca. Next base: position 102,449 of record JZKD02S0802370.1, on the reverse strand, counting down.
ATGATCTGCACCAAGCTGCATATCCCTACAGATCCCCCTTTATCTGACCCACCTTTGCATATCGAAGTTAGAACTTCTTCTCATTCCCATAATTTTTAGACACATAACTTTCAGCGTGACCTACGCCTTCCGTAGGTGGATGTGACCAAATTTGATGGCTCGGATCCCACTGGTTGAGTCACTCAAATGGAACAATATTTCACTTTGTATGGAATTACAGATGACTTGGCCAAACTCCAGTATGGTATTCTCCATCTAGATCAAGAACGTTGGCAATGGTGGCAATGGAGAAAAACTTCCCGTCAAGGGTATGTTGCTTGGACACACTTTGTGGCAGAGCTTTATGAACTCTTTGACATTGACACTAACCATTTAGGTCATTTGACAAAGCTGAAACAATATGACATAGTGGAAGACTTTATAGCTGTTTTTTTCCGAGAATGTTTTATCAATTGCCTCAAGGATGAGATTCGTGCCCATGTCCTCATGTCTCGCCCTCAAAGTTGGGTGGAGGCTACTAAATGAGCTAAGGAAGCACAATAGGTCGTCTCTTCTCAAAACTAGAAACCCTCCTTTATTCCTTGCACTAAAATAATAAATCCCACTCCTCCTTCTACTCCACTAAAGATCCAAAAATTGACCAGGGCCGAAATGGATGAATGCCAACTCAAAGGCCTTTTTTATAATTATGATGACATATATTTTCTGGGACACAAGTGTAAGGAAAAAAATATTTTTATGGCGATCTTAGAGGATGTTTCGGAAGAGGATGTTGAAGCTCCCCTTGTGTCTGAGTCACCTGAACCCACTGAAAATTTCCCCTCCCTCAGACCTTCCCGAGGTAGAATCGGTAATTTCCTTAAATGCTCTCACTGGCTTCTTTTCTCCCCAAACCCTCAAAATAATTGGCTACATCAAGCATAGGAAGGTCATCATTCTTGTTGATAGTGGAAGCACCCATAATTTTATTCATCGCCGCATTGCCCAAGAACCTAATTGGTATATATGTGCAGTCAATAATTTCCAAATCATGATTGCCAATGGCGGGTCCATGAAATGTGGAGGGTGTTTTGAAAATGTGCATCTCCAAATTGGTGACTACCACCTGAAATCTCATATGTTTTCTATCGACATGGGCGGTTATGACATTCTGTTGGGTGCATAATGGATAATGACTTTGGGTCCCATTCTCATGGATTTTAAGGAATTAACCATGCAATTCGACTAGGAGGGACAACAATATAAGTTCCAAGGCATCACCGTTGGTTCCCCGGAGATCATTAGTTCCCATTGCATCGAAAATCTGCTCAAAAAAGGTCATTCGGGCGTTATTTCCCAACTCCATGCCATACAAACAATTGAGACACCCTTTGTGTCGTAGGACCTCCAATCCATCCTCTCTAAACATCAAGTGATTTTTTCCACTCCCCAGGGACTCCCTCCTTCCTGTGGTGTTCATGATCATTCCATTCCCCTTGTCCCAGGCAACCTTCCTCCCAATATCCATCTCTATCGTCACCCTTTTTCCCAAAAAAATGAAATTGAGAAAATGGTTCAAGAACTGCTTAATGCAGGTGTTATCCACCCTAGCACGAGCCCCTACTCTTCTCCTGTGGTCATGGTCATGAAGAAATAAGGTTCTTGGCACATGTGTCCTGATTTGCGCGCCCTCGACAAACTCACCATTAAAGACAAATTTCCCATTCCTGTCATTGATGACCTCTTGGATGAATTGAGTGGCACCCAGTTCTTTACTAAACTTGATCTTGAATCTAGCTACCACCAGATCCGTATGAAGGAGGCAGACATTCCTAAGGCTACCTTTAGAACTCATGAGGGCCACCATGAGTTTTTGGTCATGCCCTTTGGTTTGTGTAATGCTCCCTCCAATTTCCAAAGCCTCATGAATCATGTCTTTCGTCCTTTTCTTCATCATTTTGTCTTAGTTTTCTTTGATGATATCCTCATCTATAGAAAAACCTGGACATACCATCTTTCTCATGTGGATCGAGTTCTCCATATCCTCTCTCAACACCAAATTTTCCTGAAACAATCTAAATGTTCTTTTGGCGCCTCAGAAGTTGAATACTTGGGTCATCTTGTTGGCAAGCATGGTGTCAGGGTGGATCCTAAAAAGATTGAAGCTATGCAAGATTGGCCTCACCCAAAGACTCTCAAAATATTGCGTGGATTTCTGGGCTTAACATGTTATTATCACAAGTTTGTTAAGAACTATGGAAATATTATGGCGCCTCTCACTACACTCCTTGAAAAAAATTCTTTCACCTGGACCCCAACTGCTCAGGATTTTCAAACCTTGAAGATGGCCATGTGCTCCACTCTAGTCCCGACACTTCCTGATTTCACAAAGACCTTTGTCCTGGAATGTGATGCTTCAGTAAAAGTAATTGGCATTGTCCTTATCCAAGAGGGTCAACCTTTGGCCTTTACCATCAAACAATTGTCTGAACTAAATTTGGGCAAATCAATCTATAAAAAGGAAATGTTGGCTATTCCTCATGTCATTGATCTTTGGCGCCCTTATCTATTGGGACAATGCTTCCAAATTAATATAGATCATCAAAGCCTCAATTATTTTATGGAACAACACATTTCCTCCCCAGAGCAACAAAAATGGGTGACTAATCTCTTTGGATACGATTATGAGATCATTTACAAGAAATGAAAAGACAATGTGATTGCAGATGCACTTTCCCAAAAATATGAAGATGAAGGGTCCCTTTTTTCTCTCTCCTTCATTGTACCAGACTGGCTCCAAGCTGTTCGCCAGGAATGGCTACACGATCCCAAAATTTCGCATCTGATACAACAATTGCAGTCCAATTCTCCAGTTTCCCCATGGTACTCTTGGCTCTATGATGAGCTTCGATACAAAGGACAATTATATTTAAGTAAACATCCAAAAATTAAATCCACGATACTTTCTGAGATACATGCTACACCCACAGCTGGGCACTTAGGGTTTACCAAAACCTATGACAAGGTCAAACATTCTTTCTTTTGGGAGGGTATGAAACATGACATTATTAATTTTGTGGTTGAATGTGATGTGTGTCAATGCAACAAGGGTGAAACAATCAAATCTCCTATCACACTACAACCACTTCTGATTCCACCTGCTATTTGGTGGGATATCTATGTGGATTTTATTATAGTCTTACCTAAATCAGGCAATAAATCAGTCATCATGGTGGTTGTTGATCGCCTTTCGAAGTATGCTCATTTATGTTCTCTTCAACACCCATTTACAACATCCACTGTGGCTCAAATTTTCATGGATCAGATCTTCAAGCTTCATGGCATGCCGGATTCTATCGTTTCTAATCATGACCCAACTTTCACCGACAATTTTTGGCAAGAACTATTCAAGCTACAAGGAACCCAATTGCATCTCAACACATATTATCATCCTCGGACTGATGGTCAGACTAAAGTTGTCAAAAATTGTTTGGAAACATATTTGAGGTGTTTTGCACTGGAAAAGAAAAATCAATGGGCTCAATGATTGCTGCTAGCTGAATGGTTGTACAACACTATATACCATACAACTACCCGCATGACTCCTTTTGAAGAACTATATGGACAAAATCCATTTTCATTTCTCTCATATTTACCAGGTGTCTCGAAGGTCCAAGCGGTGGATCAAATGCTTACAGTTCGAGAGGCTATTCTCCGTACCCTCAAAGAGAATTTGGCCATGGCCCAGAATCACATGAAGCAACAAGCAGATCAAGGTCACTCTAAACATCAATTTGCATAAGGGGATCAGGTGTTTCTTCGGCTGCAACCTTACAAGCAAAATCCCCTGAAGGCTGACCATTGTCAGAAACTAGCACCCAAATTTTATGGTCCTTATACCATTCTCAAGCATGTGGGACAGGTGGCCTATCAATTAGCTTTTCCCAGTAATTCTAAGCTACATCCTATTTTTCATGTTTCTTGCTTAAAGAAGGTGATTGGAACTAAGTGCCAAACTCAAACCAACCTTCCTGAGTTGGACAAAGAACGCTCCATTTGGAAACAACCATAAGAAATTTTGGACCAGCATGAGTGTCATATATGTTATAAAACCATCAAGGAAGTGTTAGTCCAGTGGAAAGATCCAACACCAATAGATGCCACTTGGGAACCAACTACCATTCTGCAACAATTTTCACATCTCAAGCCTTGAGGACAAGGTTATTTTTAAGGGGGGGGACATGTTAGGGACCTAACCCCTCACATAGGTAGAATAATATATTCTGATGTAATAAAGGTCAATATTAATAAGGCCTAGAAATAAGGAAGAATAAGTTGAATGTAAGAAGACCTAATAGAATCTTCTGCTTCTAGAAGGTTCTTCTTGTAGATAGTTCTTTTGATAAACATATTTAGTATAAATAGGAGTTGAGGGTATGAGAATTATTGTCTTGGATATTATTGTAATAGATCTCTGCTCAACTGGAGGTCTCCCCCTCGAAGAGGCAAGTGAACATTACTCTCAGAATCAAAGTTCTCTTTCTGGTGTTATTCTGATATCTTTTTTGTATTATTGTGGTGTTGTTCTGGTTATATTGTTGTTTATCTTCCATTACTAGCATTTTATTTTTGTTATGCATACTTTTTATATCTGGAATATTACACTACTTGCCTCAGCCTAAGGTGCACCTCGCTAGTATCCCCAACGTTAGAGCTCCATCTCTTTCCTTCACTTGTTCTCCGTTGTCTCCATTTGGTTGTGTGCCCTTGATTTTATGGATTCTAAGGGACACTTTTGTAAAACATTGTGTCTCTTCAATGCGTTGCACCCCTTTGCAAATCATCACACTCAACCAACTGTGGAGCCCATATATGGACCTAGTGCACCCATCTAAGACTTTGTTCCCATCAATCATCATTTTCTTAGACTGACACGCCTCATCCTTGGGGGTGCACCCCTTGCCTTGCATCGATCATTGTGACTCTCTATGGGTGTGTCTATGGGGTATTTCAACCTCTTTGACCCGCCTGTGCTACTAAGGGAAGACAGGTACACTACTTGGGCGTGCTCCCAAGTTTCCCTATCCTAACCCAAAGACAACCCAATTATTCATCGTCCGTCATAAGGGAAGAAGGATGTATTCCCCCTTGGGTTCACACATCACCATCATGCCCCAAGGTGATCCTACACACACCCAAACATCTTCATTTTCCCAACCAATCATTTCCTTCTTATTCTCTTTGTCCATCCATCATTGAATCTTCCCAAGGAGCACACCCGCTCGGTGGGTATCCCAGAAGGCCTTACACTCGATAGGATAGATATGCCATAATTTTTTGGAATAAATCACCTGGGTATGTATGCGAGTGATTAGTCATACCATTATTCTAACTTGATAATGAAATGATGTCATTGATAATACATTTTGACTTTAGGAGGTGATGAGGGTGAAAACTTGGGATTAGCAAGTGAGAAATTAGGGACCAAGCTATGTTTAAGGGGAAGTAAAAGGTTTGTGATTGATCCACATTATTTTGAGAATGACATGAAGACATGAATATAACCGAGATATAACAATGAAATAAACAAAAATATATAAGAGAACACATAAATACAGTGAAACCCAACTTCTATTACTAAATAAGATGGAAAAACAATGTAGAACACAAACTGGAAGAATGGGGTAGCCTATCTCTGAAAGGAAAGAGATGTTGGCTATGATACATTTGCAACAAGATTTGTATCACACTCCATTGCATGCTTAAAGGGCATCCTTCACCTCAATTATATATGAGAGAGTGAGAGGAGAACAATTCCCATGATGCATGTGGGATAAATTGGACTAAGTTTATAAAATGCCATAGGCATGTAAAACACTAGGACTTCCCGAGAAGTCACCCATCCCAATACTACTTTAGCCTGAGCATGCAAGGATGATTTTAGGGGCTAAATTTCTCTCATGGGCTAATTTTCTAAGGTTTTTCCAAAAAAAGATTCGTTATTCTAAAAATGATTCGCCCAAATTCTATAGGATATAATTATTTTACCTTAAAAATCGCCAAAATTTTAAACAAACTATATAAAATCCTTAGAAATTTGAATATGTTTACAAAAATATTTCCAAACATTTGTAGTTCGCATATGAAGGATTAGTAATATTCGCCAAGGTTTCTAAATTTTAAATAAATTTACATCCTTAAAATCGTCTCTAGTGCGCTTAACTGGGGAGTTATAATGGGATCTAGTGCATTAACGCTATGTTGTAGGAATGTACATAAGCCCACTAGGAAATCATTACATGATGTCTGTAATTAACAAATGAAGATGACATTACATTCCATTCTCCATCAAAAGGGTAAATATCATGGTTTATCAAAACCATTGGCTCAAAATGGTGATTCAGTGGAAAACTTGGATTGCCATCGAGATCCATTTGGATCATTCCTCCCCCCTTAAGAAGTAATGGTCCCCATTGCATCAAGTTCCCTTGGGAGACATGGATACTTCTACTAAATCCAAAGCTTGGTGCACTATTTGCCTTGCTGAAGAAGATGCCCTACTTAGCTTGTTGAAGGCTGTCATGAACCTGTTACTGGAGGGGTTGGATTCATTCAACCAATCTAGTTGCATGATATACCTAAGTTTGGAAGGAATTTGTTTTTGAAGATGCAACATGAAGAGTATGAAGGGTTCTGTTATAACCTTGCTTGATTGGGAAGTGTGGAGGCACCCTTGTAGGTGCAACGAGAACATCTTGGTACTCTTCTACAATCTTGTCGATCTACTTATACTAGATATAAAGGTCTTATGTTGAGGCTGCAGTGGTTGCAGTGTCCTTCTGTTCACCTTTTGATTGGATTGTGAAGAGGCTAAACTTTGTAGTATGAGAGATTACTTTGTGGCATTGTTTTGGTGGGATAATAGTCAAAACTACCTATGGTATCCTATATAGCTGATCCCCCAGAGTAACAATGACGCTACAGGGTCGAGACTCATAAACAACATGACGCCTCCACATATATGGATAGCCTAATAGAAAATCACATACTTCCAATGGGGAAACATCACACAATACCTCATCCTTGAAGGGCTTGATGTTGTTGGACATGCGACACTACTAGCTGACATGAAGATCTTGACCCTGGCGAAGCTACCCAATGTTGTATGGTTGCGGGTGTGGTGTTGTTGGAAAATCCAACTGCTTGACAACCTCTGCTGAGATGACATTATTTTGGCTTCTTCTATCAACAATAAAATGCAGTGGGTTCCCCTTCACCCACATCTGTGAATGGAAGAGTCACTCCCCCTCCTCAAGATCCTCTTCTGGTTGGATTGTTGCAGTTGCGACAGTAGCAGTGAGTTCTGCATTAATGATCTGTCTTCTTTTATTATTGTGTGAATCAGGGTCCAAGTCGGGGTTTGACTCTTTGTCTTTGAGCTCGACCACAAATGATTTTATTGAGCGACATTCATCATTATTGTGCCAAGGGCTGTTGTGGAACTCACACCACTTTCCAGTGTCTTTCTTAGACTTCATGTTACCCTTATTTTTCTGCATTTGGGACTGGCTCTCTTGAGGTTGGCCTTCCTTGCTATGTCCTTCATTATGTGAGTTAGAGTTTCCTTTTCCATGCTTCTCGCACTTACTCTACTGCTTGAATTTATGCTCAATTTTGACTACATATTGATAAGAAGATCCCAATAAGGAGATGTCCAAGAAATCCATGTATGTTTGGATGTACCTATGTAGACCAGTACGGTACTTCAAAACCAAGTTTCTCTCAGAGTATTTAATACCCAAATTTGAACGCAAGGTATGAAAGATGTTGTTGTACTCTGACACCGTCTGGTCTCTTTTATGATGCATAATTGTCCATCTCATGTATTGTTCATCATAGTTTCTGACAGGGTAGAACTCCTCCTTTATGGCATATACAAAGGTTGCCCAAGTGAGTTCTCTCCCAAATAGTGTAGATTAATCCGCGATGTACCTCTCCCAGTAACCTTCCCACCAAGCTTTGACATGGGGAAGGGATTTAAGGAGCATGAAGGTGATCTTTTCACTGTTGTAAAATTTTTGGACATAGTAATAGCCTTCTAGTAGATTCAACCATTTTTCTAGAGCATCCGCATCTATCTAGCCTTCAAATAAGGGGATATCAAAATTGACTTGTACCTGAAAGGGTGTTGCACTTTTGAAATGGCTTCTTGTCGAAGACACCTCAGTTGTTGCCATCGATAGTCTTTGAAGGATCTGAGAAAATTTGTCCATCATCTCGTTCCTCTGTTGCACGAGGGCTTCCTCAAGCAACATCTTGAAAGGATATCCTACTTTTTCATCTCTCTTTTCTTCTGCCATGGGAGGTCGCTTGGGCTAGCAAGAGCAGTTGTCCTCAAGAGAAACTAGTATGATACCCAACTCTTTATACCCTGACCTCATCGGGTACCTGCTTTGTGAAATGACAAGGAGACTCATGCTTTGATACCATTGATCCAGATTATTTTGAGAACAACATGAAGACATAAATATAACTAAGATATAACAATTAAATAAACAAAAATATAGAAGAGAACACAAATGTACAGTGAAACCCAACTTCTATTACTAAATAAGATAGAAAAACACTGTAGATCACAAACTGACATAATGGGGTAGCCTATCTCTGAAAGGAAAGAGATGTTGGCTATGCTTCATTTTCAACAAGCTTTACATCACACTCCATTGCATTATTAAAGGGAATCATTCACCTCAATTATATATCAGAACAATTCCCATGATACATGTGGGATAAATTGGACTAAGTTTATAAAATGGCATAGGCATGTTAAACACTAGGACTTCCCGGGCAGTCACCCATCCCAGTACTACTCTAGTATGAGCACGCTTAACTGCAGAGTTCTAATGTGATCCAATGCATTAACACTATGATGTAGGCATGTACATAAGACCACTAGGAAATCATTACACAATGTCTGTAATTAACAAATGAATATGACATTACATTTCATTCCCCATAAAAAGGGTAGATATCATGGTTTATCAAAACCACTGGCTCAAAATGGTGATTCAGTGGAAAAGGTGGATGGCCACCAAGATCCATCTGGATCAGTGATCTAAGAATTTTTTTATGGACCATGTACAATAATTTTTTTTCTACAGAATATATGGATACAACCATTGAAAACCCCATGTATTTTAGTGGAATAAACCACTTAAGTATGGGGGTGATTATGTGTACTTGTATTCTAAATTGATAATGAATTGAATTTCTTGACGAGACATTTCGGCTTCAGGTGACGATGAAAGTGAGAGATTGAGATGAGCACATTATGAATTAG
>JZKD02S0802370.1:51131-80150 GCA_000966675.3 Picea glauca | reverse complement strand
TAAAAAAAAAGGTAAAAAAAAAAAATTATGGCCCAAAAAAACTTTAAAAAGATGAAAAAAACAAAAAAAAATTAAAAACATATATAAAAAAAACCTAAAATAAAACTTTAATACAAACTTTAAAAAAAATTAACTAAAATATTAAAAAAAACCTTAAAATTATAACCAAAAAACCCTTAAAATTATAACCAAAAAAATCAAAATTTATAAAAAAAAACTAAAAAAATAAAATATAAATAAAAAATTTTCATTAAAATTATATATATATATATATATATATATATATATATATATATATATATATATATATATATATATATATATATATATATATATAGTTTTATATCTATGCAATTATATATAGTTGTGTATGTATGTATCTAAATAAATATATAGTAATGGTTAAGAACATGTGTTTACTCCTAAGAGGTGACAAGTTCAAATCCAAAGGGGGTAGGGTATGTATACCTCTGTAGACTTTAACAGTCAAATCACTAGGCAGAGGACCAATTTGGTGTTTGGCTTGGCCATGACCTTAAAAATAGATTATTATTATTATGTTGAAATCGTTCTTTAAGGGAGGTTCCTATGAGAGCCTTCATCGTCTGTCGAATCCGTCGAGGGCCTTCATCCATGTTTTCCCTTTGTTTCCAATCCCTATTCCTTTTTGTTTGCGTTGCATTGAGCTCCACCCTGGCTCTCGAAGCCATTTCTCCCTCGTTACATACATACCTTAAGGACGCCATTATCAGTCCCCTCTTCAAATAGTTGCAGGGTGTTCTGAAGTTGGGGAAGAACGTTCAACTTCTCAAGACAACTCACCAGTATGAATGAGTCGTTACCAATTTGAAGAAGAAGGAAGGCATTTGTTGGAGTTAGTGGAAATATGTCTGGGAAAGATCAAGGAAGCCCTTGAACAAGCCAAAGCCCTCATCCATTGAGCTAATAGACAGCGAGGACGATGTCTCAGTTTTTTGCCTCTTCGGCACCTCCTCCTCCGTCGATGGACATGAATTGAGAATGGAGCCACTGGAATGCAAAGATGGAATCGTGGTAAGCTGCAGGGAGGTGATGCGCAGGAGCTAATCTATAGTGGACAAATATGATGAGGATGCCTACATCGGATTCCCACTTTATGCAGAAGCAGTGAAAATTGAGAGTCCATGGGGTATACAAACAAAAGTCGCACAGTAAATTGTATGTCGCCTCATTGATTTCCCATCGTAAACTCTCTGTGGCCTCATTGATTTTCCTTGTTGTGAACTATTTGTTGCAGAGTTTTCTCCTTTACCCTTCAGAGCCAAGGTCGTTTCCCCCAAAACTGTCCTCGGTTACTATTTTTCTGGCAATTTCAACTGTGTTTCATGCGGTTTGGTCTTCATCGATGGAGGAAGCAAAGGAGGCATGGTCGAATCTTTGGCATATGGTAAGTACCGTAAAGACAAACCCCTTTTTTTATTTATTTCTTTTTAATATTTTTATTATCAGTAGAATAATAATAAACTAGCATCGACTCTTGATACATTAATGTCATTTCTAATTTTTTCTTTGGCAATGCGGTGTGCTACTAGAGCAGATTCCAACAAAGGAGGTAACACCACTTGTTCATATTAAATAAAAAGCAACTTTTTTTTTTTTTTTAAGTAAAAGGTAGATCCTGTTGTATTAAAGCTTCAGAAAAAAGGAGTATACATGACACATAATCGCCAGTTGTCCTGCCTGTGTAGGAAACCAGGACAGTTGGTTGTCCCACAGTAGCATGCAAAAAATACAGAGAGTGTAGCACCACCCTGCCCGTAGGAAACCAGGGAGTGTATCCTTGTTTAACAGTATTCTAGTAATGGAAATTCTAATGCTATCCAAGCTATCAACTAGAGAACTACAGTCCTGGTAAACTACGACAACAAACAAATAGAAAAACATGCAGACAGAAAGACCTATTAGCCGACACTCCTGTTAGCATCCTTCGTTTCTTCCTCGTTGGCTGGAATGGAAAATGGTTGTGCACAGGTTGGGAATTGGCGCTTAGGAGTGGCGTTGGAGTAGGCCGCATAAATCATGTCCAGGCGTTGGCTAACGCAGACCGCTCGGAATATCTGATCATCGACCAAGCTTCGGACTTCGAAAATGAGTTGCAGCTGCTCCGAGAGCAAGAGAGGTGGCTAGGGCGGCATCAACATCTTGTCGTCTTTTCCCAGTCGTCCTGCACCTTCTTCTCCTCCTGTATCCACCTGTGGCTCCTCCTCAATTATACATGGCGCTGCGCAAGGGTCTGAGGAGTCTTTGGCACGAGGTGTTGCCGCTGAGTCGATAAAGAAAGTTGGGGGGTCCCAATTATCGGGGACTGTAAACATCTTAATTTCTGAGAAATCTGGTGGGAGCTCAATGCTCAGGTCTTCTTCCACAATTGTTCCAGGAGGTGAACTTGCAACTATCATCGCCTGTCGTTGCCTTTGCTTGACTAAGGTCATCGCGCGTTTGAAATTCTGGTGCCTCTTTCTTCTGGAGTCGGCTGTATACCAGCCAGCTCCCCTACGGGGCCTCCCTCTCACCCTCGGCATGGCTGGAGCGAAGTTCAGTGTTGAATCGTCGAGAGCTCTGTTACAGCCCCGCTGATCGGGAAGCTTCAAGGGCACAATAGAACTCCCAGGAAGGCTGGTGGAGGGATAAAACGCGATAATAGCCATTAAAGCCACGAGCTTAATGCTCTGGCTGACCGGACTGAAGTCGCTCGTGCAGGGCCTCATAACTCACGGAGTGTGTGGTGAGGGTCGATATAAATGGCTTCCCTGACCTCCTCGTCACGTCCCTCGCTCTCGACTCGTGTCACCCCATCCGGGGTTAAAATTTGAAGGACATGGGGGTGGGATTTGATCCACTTATGTGTGCACGGGTCACGATACCATTTAATATGGTATCTCTGGGTGCAACCACACGTTCAACCACTACCTCAAGGTGTCCCTATGGCTCCAGGTAAATCCCTCATGAGAATTGAACCTTGCCCAACGATGAAAAACTCCTCGCTTTTCACCATTCAATCCAACCCCTTTAGGCCTAAAAAGCAGCTTTGGCTGATGAAAGCTGCCATCTATGACATGTAAAGTTTAAAGTTTTTCTAAATTAAAGATTATATTTTTTAAATAATTTTTATGATTATAATACTCTAACTTAAATATATTATATTTCAAAAAATAATGAGAATATTAATATTTAAATACTTTAAAAAATTAATATTAAGGATATTTTTATGGACTTATGATGAATGTATATTAATAATATTTTAATTAAATAAACAACACCATTCAAATTTTATGATGAATTTATAGCAATAACAATATTATTAAAAACCTAACATGACCCCACGGTGTTTATTCTGTATCGGTATGTTGAATGTCGAAGCTTGATATTCGACGTTTTGAAACGAACGATCAAACACAATCATGTGATAAAAAAAGTGTACTTTAGAAAATGAGAGTGGAGCACAATTCTCTTTGACGTGGAAACTTGAAAAAAGCAATTTTGATTATAACAAATTTTCCAGCGAATTGCCTGCCATTCCAAGGGTACCAAATTTATGCAATTATTTTTACCCTTTAAAATTTTTCATACGCGTTTATTGGAATTTTATATCATTAATGTATATTTTGTTGAAAATGTGAAATCAATTGGAATTCTTTATTCGGTTGATTAAATTTATAGTAACATACGTGTTTAAAGTTTGTAGTCACATACATAACTTTGATTAAATTGATTATTTTTTTATTTATTTTTATTAAATTGATTAAATTTATAGTAATATACATGTTGATTAAATTGATTATTTTTTATTTATTTATGTTAAATAATTTAAAAAAATGGGATTATGGAAAAAACTTATTTATGTTTATCTATAATAAAAAATCAATGTGTCTAATATTATTAAAATTTTATGATCTTTTAAAATAAATCAATTAATTGTCTTATAAAATAATATCAGTCATTATTATTATTATAATAAAAAATCATTATTATCATTATTATCATCATTATTATTATAATAAAAGGTGTTATACATTTTTTTTTAAACAATCTTGATTTTATTTTATTTATTAAAATTTTTAATCTTTTAAAATAAATTTAATTGTCTTTATAAAGAATAATAATCATAATTATTATGATCATATTATTTATATATAATAATCATCATTATTATCATTGTATTATTTATTATATTATTTATATATAGAAAAGTTTAAAAGGTGGTGCACATGTGTTTAAATATAATAATCATCATTATTATCATCATATTATTTATATATAGAAGCTTCTTCCCCTGAGACTCAGTTTTCAGTTTTCCTGTAAGGTATTTTTGTTCAGTATTGTCCTTTTTTTTCAAATCCCTTAAGCTTCTTCCCCTTAGACTCAGTTTTTCTGTGAGGGTTTTTTTTCGGCTGTTTTTATTTATCGGAAAGTTTAGTACGATGATCATGTGTTTCTACATTAATTAGATTGGTAGATGTACGGGAATTTACCACAAATAATCCAGGTGCATCCGTATATTTTCTTTGAAAATATCGGAAACTACTTGTCTCAGAAGTTTACAACCTTCCTTCGTTGCCAACCCGAGATGGGAGATGGTTTTGTCCATTGTGTTGATTTTTTTCTCTATATGTATAAAGTGACAAAGTGTTTCTGCTTCTAAAGGAAGCTTACTTGTTTATGTAACAGGATCAGGTAGGGTGTTTTCAATGCCACTCCCAATTCTTCTATATGAAAGCACTCTTGATTTCTTCCAATCCTCCTGAGAAATTCCTGGTCTCCAAACTGAGGTTCAATGTAAAATAATAAATTATTGTTTGTACCAAAATTCTGAATAGAAACTCCCTTGTTTTCCAAACCAAAAAATGCATCTTCTTACACTTGTCCTGAAGAGAATAAAATGTTTTGACTCTTCTTTTTTAATACACACATTCCATTTATAATTAGAAGAGACGTCCAATCCCAAGTGCTTCAAAGGAATACTTCTTCTATTTTCTGGCCTTTCAAATGGAGTTTATCTGAATTTTTATCTCTTACACCAATTACCACTACCTTTGTCTTACCTACAATGTTTAACTAATTTTTAAAGTAGTCTTTTTTTGCTAAAATGCTCAGTGACTAGATTTTACTCATCCAATTCCTATTCTTGTGTTGAAAGCTAGCATGTAAGATGTTTCAGATTTTGGCTATGTACACTATGTTGAATTGCTAGTCGTATCTTCAAATGCCCATTCTCATCTTGATAGATTAAGTCATACAGGGTGTCTTTTGGATCAAATTTAAATATTATGTTATATAGGAATATCCAACTGTTGTATTGTCGAAAAGAAAACAACACAAAGAACAGAAGATGACCAGTTGGCCCAGCCCAGTGTTAGGTTGCATTAGTAAGTTCCATCCTCCTTTGTCTAAAGGAAGCATCTTACAAGCTAGATGAGGCTATCATAACCACATCTGGAGGGGCACTGGCATGCTTAGTAGCATATAGCTATGCCAATTAACTCTATCAATTAACTCTTTATTGACTACTTTCACCTTGCCTGCTATGGACAAGTTATTGCAGGTAATTAATTCTTTTACATCCGTGTTCATTGAGTGTTATGTCCATGGAAGCGACGTCATTGACGAAGGAACCCTGAGAGCAAGGGAATAGAAAACCATTGCAGTGATCGATGGATCCATCTTTGTACAACCTTACAATGCCACCAAGAAACTCTGCAATAATTTCTCCTCTATTGGCCATTGGAGATAGAAAATTTGTTACTCTGGCAAGTGAAGTTGAGTTTCAGCAGAAAGAAAAAGGAAATCTCTCATTTAGGGAAGAGGAGATGGGGAAGTACCCAAGGAGTGAATTAGTATGAGGAGGAGAAACAAAGAAAAAGAGAAGAGTGCAGGTTGAACGGTAGCTGGAGGGAAAGGGAACGCCGAAAAAAATCATATGAGAGGCAAATTTATCTATAAGTGCAAACTTCTTTGAGGAATTTATATAAAATCATCTGAGAGGCAAATTTATATGAGAACCCTTCACTTTGAGAAAAAAAACAAAACAATGTAGAAGAGCATACATGGTAATATCAAATTTATTTCAATTTTTATTATTGAAAAGATATTAATAATATCACAAGTATTTGCATGATTTTCTATGTGGTGTATTTTTATAAGGTAAAGTTTTGAAAGAGTTATCTTTGTCTTGTATTATGATTGATTGATACTAGGTATTAAATTTAGCGGCTGGAGGATCCGAGTTTTCACCTTCTCATTTAAATTTGAAATGTAATTTCTGGCTCAAAATATTTTGAATTGGAGGTAACCTATTGAATCATTTGAATATTTCATATATCTTTTGGTAGGAGCCTTGGAAATGATGGGTTTTATCCTGAAATGATTTCGTTAATGTAGGGTTGGAATAAAATGTAGCATACATTTCAGAGCTTTGGAAATAGTATCTTTTATCCTGGAAGTGATATCCTGTACATTTATAATTTCATGAATGTAGCACTGGAATAGAATGAGATTTAAAACCTTGCACAATTTCTACTCTGCTTAGCTCATGGGAAAGAGGATATTGTGACTCCAAGGGTGAAGAAATTTGATGGGTCAAAAACAATCCCAAATCTGTGACCGACTTTAATTAGGATGAATGTATACTAATTATTAAGCCTGTTAATTTAATTGGTGGGAAATAGGGGATTGGACTATCAAGAATTTAGATTTAGGGAGTAAAGACAAGAGTGAAAAAAAAACCCAAATCTATGACCCATTTTAATTACAAGTCAAAAAAACCAACCCCAAATATTGTTTTCATTTCTCCATAATTTATGGATTTTTTCTACATTCCCTTTCCCCGCTTGGGGGTATGCAACAATCATACAATTAACCACCACTCTCCCACCACCACTAAGAATTAATAATAACGGAAGTTGGAAAATTATATAGTTTCTCGCATGAGGGCTATGTGACCGTCACATGCTCACAACACTAATTCATATTGCGTGATTGAAATGTATACTTATAGCTCTTTGATCTGCTCTGTAGACAATGAATGTTGTGATCACGAGAGTAATTTTCTACGGCATGCACCGTTAGTTGCATATCCATCTGTCAGCTGGTAGTAGTTTTTATATTATAGTCATTCCTATTACTTCATAGTTTAGCATCAATTGCCTCGTTGTCTTCATAACAATATCGACTCTGATGAATTATTACTAATTCGTTTAGATGTTATGAACCTTTCATTTCTCTTTGGGTATTGTAGTTGGAGAACAAAGATTGCAAGATGCTTGTGAAAAGAGATATGAGCCTCTGAAGGACATTGTTATTAAACAAATGAAAAAATCAAGAGTCGCAACACTATGTTTGTTAAACACGAGAGTCTTAGCTGGAATATAGGTTATGCATTAAACATCTTTTCAAGTGCATTTATTTATTCTGTATTATTTTTTGTTTGATAATAAGAGGAAGATACTTTGAGAGATCTGTTGACAACATAAATTTGTGCAAAACATAGATGAAATGTTAAAACCAAAAACTCGAGCACCTTGGGGAAATCACTTTGCTTTGTCACATGTGCAGGTACCTATCATGGGAAAGGTGGAGAATCCTCTAGAGTTTGTGAGAAGGGAAAAGTATATAATGGATAGACATAAAATGTCCTTAGGAGTTTTCATCAATGCTAAAATTTTGAGATGTTTAGCTGAAGTTGAAAGGACCGCAGGTATGTTTAAACTTTCAATAACCAAATACCCATTCTTAAATGGACTAAATAGTCACACTGATTTTTAATTTACATCCAGGATACAACCTAGGATACTTCTAGATATTTATATAATACTCTTTCCAATACAACGATGGTCATATCAAATATGATTGGTCCAATGGAAAATATATCAATCTAGGGGAATGCGCTAAAAAGTTTTTCCTTCTTTGTATGCAGTGCACCTCTGGTGAGTAAACAACCTGTCAAGTTTCTTCACCATTTTTGCTGATTTGAATGAAATCAAAGAAAAAAAATTAGAATATGGTCTTTTGAAGTAACTGTTACAAAAGTACATTGATTAATACAGGGAATTTAAAGTTTTTTTTCTGGGTTTACATACTCGATGATTTTTTTTTTTAATTTTCATGCAGAGTCTCTATGAGTTTATTCGGAGTTATATGGGCATTATCAAAATCCAAGTGGTAGGTAGAAAAGATTACATCAATGCAAATATGTTGTCGAAGTGTTTCATGGAGGCCATGGGCACTATCAAAATCCAAGTGGTAGGTCGAAAAGTCTACATCGATGCAAATATGTTGTCGAAGTGTTTCATGGAGGCCATGGGCACTATCAAAATCCAAGTGGTAGGTCGAAAAGCCTACATCGATGCAAATATGTTGTCGAAGTGTTTCATGGAGGCCTTTAAGGAGATCAAGGAAGCTTCCATCCATCCTAAATTGTGAAATTTAAATTCATCTGAAATATGAGAATGCTAATTCTCTTTAATATTTATATTTTCAAATAGATTCTTATAGTTCAATCATCAAATTACATTGAGCCATTGAACATGCGCTGCATGAACCATAAAAACTCTTATATGAACAATTGGTATCGATATTCATTGGCCCCAAACGTAAATGGATTGTGCATTTAGAATCGTGTTAAAAATGGTCATTCATTTGTCTATTAGATCCATACAGAAAATGAAAATGTTATAATTTGCGCTTCACATTCCAAATATCTACTTTTCAATATGTGGTGTGGCATGCCTTGAATTCATATAAGCCAACGCCAATCACTGTCAATTATCACATTGTTATGAGAAAAATCAAGTTGATGCAGAAGGAGGAGCATTTATTGGTTTGAGAATTGAATAAAATAATGAATACTTTGGGGACATCTACGGAAGCAGGAGGTCAATCCATGCATAAAATGAATGACTCATTGTTCCAAGGATAATTGTGAGACGACAGAAGGGAAATAGTCTGTTAACTATTAATAACACACAGTGATGTAGAGATGATAGTTGGTGTAGCCATTGTTGAGATAAGATGGGCTTTTGTGTGATCAAGGTGGATTTTATTAGATATATGGAGGGAACTATTTATTTGATTTTTGAGTTGGGTGATGGTAAGAATTAACATTGAGGTAGTGATTTGTGTAAGGAGTTTTTATCTATTTTTTTGTAAATTTAGTGGGATATAGAGCCACTAGTATTGTGAGTGGATAAAATATTAAGAAAGGATAACGTAAAATTATTTCACTTTCTATGAATAAATTGTCTAGATTTTTAGTTTGATTCTTGAAAGAAAAATAGTTATTGGATAAAAAACAATAATAAAAAAGCCAACAAGCACACCTTCTTTGGGAATTACCATGCTACAATTCATCACATTGTCACCCTTAGATCTACTATTTAGGACTATAAAAAAAAACTAAAGATCTCATCTATTGTTTTATTGATCTAGAAAATCCCCTCACATTATGCCCAAAACCAATCTACATAAATGATTGGATGAAATCAATATTTCTTGTGAGAAATATTAACCCGTGGATAGGCTAAGCTCCCCTTTGGACCAAGACCCCTATCTTTAGTTCAAAGACATAAGGGAATAAGTGGTTACTACTTTCCCTATAGATCTACCTAGATCATAACTAGATCAATCAAGCAAGAGAGAAGAAGAATTATGTGCCCCTTCATCGTAGGTGCATTCAAATTTACCTAGCTATAAGACTTTATGAAGCATTTATTTTCATCAAAAAAACAAATCCCTTGATCTTTGAACAACATAACCACCTTGATTCACTTCAATGTTCCCTTTCCGGCTTCAAGGATATGCTAAAAAATGTCTTAAGTTTTATTTCATTTTCATATCAAATTATGATTTGACATTTCAGTAGTAAAAAAAAAAATACACATGTAACATCTTTTGTTTTTGCTATATATTTGGAAACAATTATTCCCCCATTCACTTCTCTATATTATTTTTATTTCATAGTTTGTTCTCTCACTAAATATGATTGTCATAAAAAACTATGTTAATTTTTTTCGGTGTTCCCTTTCCCCCACTTCGGGGGTATTCTAGTTATGGTTATATGATATATAAAGTTTTTCATTTTCATTTTTTTAATTTTTAAATGAAACTTAGTGTTTTTTACTTTATTTTCAAAATGTTTTTTAAAATAAACTTTTAGGTTACGCAATTTTAATATTTTTTTCAAATATTTTTTTATTTTATATTTTTTTTCAAATATTTTTTTGAATTTTGTTTCTTTTTTAGTTTTTTTTTAGTTTTTTTTTTTTCTCTGTTTTTTTTTAATGTTTGAAGGGATTTGTTATTTTTTTTTTAACAAAAAAATATTTTTCTTTACAAAAAAAATGTTTTTCTTTTTAAATTATTGTTTTCCGAGGAATTTTAACTTTTTTTTCATTTCTTTTTAGTTTTTTTTTTTGGTTTTCACCATTTTTTTTTTGTAAGTTAGAATATTATATTAAAGCTTGCAAAAGATGGAAATTACATCTGTCTATCTCGCCTGTTCAAATGTGGCAGTAGTGCCCTTGTGGGAAACCACAACTGCCACTTGTCCAAAATATAAATGTGAAATTTGCAGAAAGATAAAACTACAGTGCCACGCAGGGCAAAATTTCTGAGTGCTAAACTAAGATTAGAAAAAACTGAGACCAAACTACCCAGAGCTAGGTGGCCTCTCATGGCGTCATAAAAAAAACTAAAAACATGTTCCAGAAGAATAATTAACCAGTTTTGGGATCAAACCTTTTGTCCAGCGAAATCCTGACACACCTGCAAATTGTCTTTGTTGAGCTTATCTCTGTTCGAGATAGCTTGACGGAGGTCCTGGAGAAAAGACATCAGGAGGTCCACGAGGCTCCAATGCTATGATTCCTTGCTTTACATATTGTATATGGCAGTTTTGACATCCCCTAACCCTCTCTTGAGTTCATCCAAGGATTTCTTGAGAGATGCTCTTTCCGCACAACGAGAGCATGAAGAAGGGAGTGGAGGGGACAATAGAGAGTCAAAGGAGGAAGAGGGAAAAACAGAGGAGGGGAATGAAGTAAAAGGAGAAGTGGAGATGATTGGAGGCAGAGGGGGAGAAGGCAGAGGTGGAGGGTGGTGAGGAGGGGAGGGGGGAGGAGGAGCGAAACCGAGCGAATTTCCAAAGCTGTCGAACCATTTGATTTGACAGGGATAAGAATTCGAGAGAGGGGAGAGGTCCAGGGTACTTTCACGAGTTGGATGAGTAGGAGTGGGAGATTCAATGGGATTCAGGTTGGGGACACCTTCGGTTTCTTGGGGAGGACCATAGTTGTGCACGACCCTTCCTTTCACCGCATAAAAGGTCGCTCCTCTTTTTAATTTGTCCCTGAGACGAGGCATGGAGTTGGCCCCAACCAACTGGAAGAGGAAAGTGTAGAGATAGTGTGAGGGGTTGGTCCAAACCATCCAGAACCATAGGTTCTGCAAAAACCATGGAGAAAGACTAGAATTCGAAATCCAGGAGGGTGAGTGGAGCCCACACCAAGAAGACCGAATGATAACAAAAACCAAGGAGAGTTGAGAATTCAAAGGCCGAAGGTGAAAATGGGCTTTGGCACACCCGGGATTTGGCCTAAGAGCTCCATTTCTAAGCTGGTGATGGGACTGCAGAAGCGTCCTGCCCATCACCATAAAATATTCCATGAAGCGAAAAGTCATAAGCTTGCAACAGGTTGGCCTCGATTGACGTCTGAAGAATGGCAAGGAGGGATTTAATCCCATGAGGTGATGGTTGAGGGGGGGCATGTTTGAGTCAACTCCAGATGGCAGGACATCTGGCGAGATGGCCTCCCTGTTGTTTGTCCATGTGTGGAGTCCGAAAACACCCCATCCGGGGACCATTTTTTTTAAATCTGGGCTTTGAATATGTTTTTTTAAATGTGTTTTTTGTCTTCATTATGAAAAAAATTGTGAAGATTTTCTCCTTTCTCTTTATTTAATTTTAATGTAAATAAATAAATAGTAAATAAATTTTCAAGTGACCATTTAGGATCCAATTTTGAGTTTTTTTTATTTTCTTAGGGATTTGTTGTCAAGGCCACAATTTCAATTTGGTTGACATTCGCTGCAATTTTAATGTTTAGAAAAAACGTTTTTCCTTAGGCAGCGTGACGTTTTTATTTAGGTGTTGATTTCAAGGTTTTTCTAAGAAACTATTTTATGTTTTAAGGCTATGCTTGAAAAAATTTGTAGTTTTGACCCAGTTAGAAAAAGTGGTGCTACCACTAGCACCACGTTTTCTAACCGATAGCACCACTTTTTCTAACCGGGTCAAAATTACAACTTTTTTCAAGCATGGCCTTAAAACATAAAATAGTTGCTTAGAAAAACCTTAAAATCAACACCTAAATAAAAACGTGATGCTACCTAAAGAAAATTTTTTTTTCTAAACATTAAAATTGCAACTAATTTATTTAGGGGTTGATTTTAAAACTTTTCTGAGCAACCATTTGATCCTTTAAGCCCATGCTTGAAAAAGGTTGTAATTTTGATCCGGTTACAAAAAATGATGCTACTGGTAGCACCACTTTTTGATTTGGGGGTTGATTTTCATGTTTTTTATGCAAAAATACGAGTTTTAAGGGCTAGAGTTCTCATTTTGAGGTCACAGTTCTCATTAAGTTGGTAACTTTGTTGATAGTGAAGCTATTCATTGTGCCAAGAGTACCCTGGAGAATCTTGTGGATCATGTTGAAATTTTTGAATCATAACAAAAATTTTGGGGTCTTGCATCCATTCTTGGTGAAGGGCCTAAAGCCAATCTACTATAATGAATGAGAGGGAAAAGAGGGACCCTTCTTCTTCATATTTTCTTGAAAGAGTGTCAACAATTGCATTTTGTTTTCCCTTCTTGTATATGATCTCATAATCATATCCAAATAGATTAGTCACCCATTTTTGTTTCTATGGGGAGGGAATTCTTTGTTCCAGAAAGTATTTGAGGCTACGATGATCAGTTTTAATTTGGAATCATTTCCCCAATAGATAAGGATGTCATATATCCACTACATGTAGAATAACCAACATTTCATTTTCATAGGTTGATTGACCCAAATGTTGCTCCAAAGTTGTTTTCTAGTGAAAGCCAAAGGTTGATCATCTTGAATGAGGACCACCCCAATTCCTTTCCCTAAAGCATCACATTCCAGGGAAAAATTCTTGGTGAAATCTGGTAGTTCCAATATAGGATTCGAGCATATATCCTCTTTCAAGGGTTGGAAGGATTGATTAGTTGCGGGACTCCAAATGAAATCATTCTTTTTAAGGAGAGCAGTGAGAGGTGTTGCAATTTTTCCATAATTTTGAACAAATATGTGATAATATCCCATTAGACTGAGGAAACCACACAAGATTTTAAGATTTTTAGGCTGAGGCCAATATTTCATATCTTCAATTTTCTTAGGATACACCCATACATCATTCTTTCCAACAATATGACCTATGTACTCAACTTCAGTGGCTCCAAAATCACATTTAGATTGTTTGAGAAAACAATTTGTGCTTAGACAATAGATGGAGAACTTGATCCACATGGGCAACATGGGCTTGCCAAGTTTTACTATAGATGATAATATAATCAAAGAAAACTAAGAAAAAATGATGAAGAAATGGATGAAATACATGATTCATGAGACTTTGAAAAGGAAGGGTCATTACAAAGGCCAAAAGAAATGACCAATAACTCATAGTGACCCTCATGAATTCTAAAGGTAGTCTTGGGAATTTATTCCTCTTTCATACGTATCTGGTGGTATCCAAAATGGAGATCAAGTTTGGTAAAGTATTGAGCACCACTTAATATATCCAATAGGTCATCAATGACATGAATGGGAAATTTGTCTTTGATTGTGAGTTTGTTGAGGGCATGAAAGTTAGGGAACATGTGCCAAGTGCCTTCTTTATTAAATACCATGACTACCGAATAATAATAGGGGTTGGTACTGGGACAGATAACACCCACTTCTACCAATTCTTGAACAATCTTCTCAATTTCATTTTTCTAGGCAATGGGATGATGATAAGGGAAAATGTGGGGAGGAAGACTTCCCAATACTAGAGGAATGGAATAATAATGGATGTCAAGAGAAGGGGGAAGTACGTGGGAAGTGATAAAAATATCTTGGTGGTTAAAGTGTATAGATTGGAGATCAGGGTGTACTGAGGGTGTCTGAACATCTTGAATGGAATGGAGTTGGGAAATAATGCCAAAATGACCTTTTCTGAGTAGATTTTCCATTCGGTGGGAAATGATGATCTCTAGTGAGACTATTGAATGGAATGGGGTTGGGATATACTGATAGAATGACCTTTTTTGAGTATATTTTCCATTCATTGGGAACTAATGATCTCCGATGAGCTCATTTGTATGCCTTGGAATTGTTGAAAAGTTAACAAGAAACATGTGTCTAATTTACTTTTCCCTTAAATAAATTAGATAATAAATATTAATCTATTATTTCATTCATAACTGAGTGAGTTGGATTTGTAACAGAACTATAAGTGTAGTTAAGTGAGTTAAGATCAGTTGTACTAGTTGTAACTAAACTTGCACTAGTGAGAGTTTAGTAAATCAGTGAACTCACATGCAATTGAAGATTTGCCACGGTTAACTACATGCATGTCAGATCCAGTGGAGACCCAATTGAGATAACAGGTGAAAGGGACAGTTTGGCTATCAGTTGTGATTTGATCACACATGCAGTGGATATACTTATGAGCATGTGCAAACTAGGCAATTGTAATTCATTAGTGAGAATTCTAATTGCAAGGATTTGTGCAGAGGAGGCAAGCTGTCTGGACACAGGAATTGGCACATGTATTTGTTGATTTATGTATGACAGTGTGAGACGATTGTATTGTATTGAGATCTCTTGGATTAGATTTTTTTATGATATTGTTTCATGATTCATGATATACATAATATATGATAGTGGGGTTTTTAGCTTTACACTTTCCCGGTAAAACTTATGTGTTATGTGTTCTTGATATTTCACTTTGTGATTGTGGTTGTGATCGTGGTTTAATTTTCCACAAGAATTATAGTAGAAGTGATTTTGTATTTAACAGTGGCGTATAATTGTTAGATCAATAGAATCGCAGGAAATACTTAATTTGTATTGAAATTTTTACATGGTATCAGAGCCACGGAGCTAAGAAAGTGAGGTGCGAACATAATTTAATTCTCATAGGTCCCGTCTCTAGCAGGGTGCAAACTTTAGTACTGTAGACTATGAACAGTTCTCAAAGAAGAAATTCTCGCACCCTAGACAAAGGAGAGGTGCGAACTTCCATGAGCATTCTCGCAGGCTAATCAAGGGAGAGGTGCGAAATCCCCTCACCCTACAGTGCATTACAGTGAAAACCTTCCAGTCAAGTTCGCAGGCTATACACAGGCAGGGTGTGAACTTCCCTCAGGCTACTCTCAGGTGGGGTGCGAACCTCCCAGGGAAGAGGGATTGCAACAGTTGAGTTTTGGTGGTTGGATAACATTCGAATTTTCAAGATTTTCTTGGTGCGACAGTTGATTCAAGATAGAAATGTCTTTCAATGGCTTGAGGTTGGAGTATGCACTCAAGGGAAACTCTAACTACATTGATTGGAAGGAAAGGATGGAGGCAGTACTCGAAGACAATGGCTTGAAGGATTACATTGACAGAGATGTTCCTAAGCTGGATGTGATAGATACTGCAAATATTGATGCATGGCAAAAGAAAGTGGCAAAGGGGAGGAGGATTCTATTGGAGGGAGTACGAGACCACATTGTCTCAAGTATCCATGGGGAAACCACACCACATGCAATGTGGAAGGTTTTGACGAATCTGTTCCAAAACGGTAGCGACCATAGGAAATTGGCACTCAAAGATAAACTCAGGAAGATCAAGATGGAAAAGGGCAACACCAATCCAAAATATCTCACGAAGTTTTTCCAATGTTGGGATGAGCTTGGAAGTGTGGGAATAACAATCATTGCTAATGATTTGGTGAGCTTGGCACTCCTAGGACTTCCCAAGAGTTGGCACAGTTATCAAGACTTTGTCAATGGAAGGGAAATATTGTCGGATTGGGAATGACTATGGTTGGATCTAGTGTAAGAGGAGTTTAGGCGGAACACTAGAGATGGATCTTCATCAAAGCACGATGATGAATAGGATAGTGCTTTGACTACCAAGGCAAGGAAAGGGAAAGGGAATAAATTCCATCCAAAATCTGAGTCTAAAGTCAAGAAGCTGGATTTGTTCAAAGTGAAGTGTTTTCACTGTCAAAAACATGGGCATCACACTACTAACTGTCCACAAAAGAAGAAGAACAAGACGGTTTTTGGAGCTACAACTGGTGAGGCTCTTGTCTCACAATTTGAACTTGACTTCGCTTTGATCGCATGCATGGCTTCAAGTGCATCAGGATTGGTGTGGTATTTGGATAGTGGTGCTTCCTTCCACATGACGAGAGATAAAGAGTATTTCATTGACTTGGAGGAGAAAGATCTCAGAATGCATATAGAGATGGGCGACGATGGATGATACAGTGCAACTGGTATTGGTACCATTACCTTTCAGAGGGAGTTAGGTAAAACATTTCAATTGAAAAATGTTATGCATGTTCCAGGTCTGAAGAAAAACTTGGTCTCAGTCGCAATGTTAGAGGGCAGAGGCTATGATGTTGTTTTTAACAGTGGAAAAGCCTACCTGCGACATAAAGCAACGGGTCAAGTCAAGAATATAGGGATTCGAGTTAAGAATCTCTACATGCTGGAGGTAGATGGATGCAGTGCCATGATAGGCAAGGAAAAAATAGTGGTGAGTTGGGATGAAGGAAAATTATGGCATAGGAGATTGGGCCATCTTCATCATGGAGCCTTGAAGATCATGCAACAAATATCTACTGGACTTCCAAGGGGAACACTTGCTCAGTTAGATCAGTGCAAGGGGTGCACCCTGGGGAAGTATGTAAAGTCCACCTTTCATGAAAAGGAGAACCATGCTTTGGTGATCATGGAGAGACTTCACATGGATGTGTGTGGACCATTCTCGGTTGCTTCAACAGAAAAACATAGGTATTATTTTATTTTTGTTGATGAATTTTCTCGTAAATGCTGGATATTCTTCATGCAGAAGAAGGATCAAACATTCTCAAAGTTCTGTGAGTTTAAAGCATTGGTGGAGAAAGAGTTAGGGAAGCAAGTGAAGGCTCTAAGGAGCGATAATGGTGGAGAATACATCTCTAACGTATTTAAAGACTTCTGCAGCAGAGAAGGAATTCGAAGAGAACTCATAACGCCTCATAACCCACAGCAAAATGGGGTCGCGAAGAGAAAGAATAGAATGATCATGGGTGCAGCATGAACGATGTTGCATGATCAGGGCCTACCAATGCATTTGTGGGAAGAAGCATGCAATACTACGGTTTATGTGAAGACCCATTGTCCTCATAGAGTACTTGGCATAAGTACACCTGAAGAAGATTTTACTAGTAAGAACCCTGATGTTTCCCATTTAAATTTTTTTGGCTCATCTGTTTATGTGCATGTGACCAAGGATTCCAGGAAGAAGTTGGAACTGACTGCTGAAGTTGGGATATTTGTGGGGTACACAGAAACACCCCATAATTATCATGTGTATTTTCCAAATAGTAAGATGACTGTTATGCTATGGGATATCAAATTCGATGAGGGGAAAGCCATGCAGTTGTTGCTTGAGAGGGAGCTAGACTTGCATGCAGAAGAGGAACTGTTGGTTCCCAAGGATGAGTCTCAAGATGTGGATCAGCCACATGAGGAGGTTCATGAAGTGGAGGAAACCACTCAAGAAAATCCATCCATCAGAAATGGCAGAAAGCGCACCACGAAAGCTGACAGATTGAGACTAGATGCTGCACAGAATGTAGGAGCCCCTACTTCACAGTGCAAATAGAGACAGTCTCCTGATCGATTTGCTGGATACATGGATCTCATGAGAAAATGTATTGTGAATGAACCATATTCCTTTCAAGAAGCAGTGCAGGACCCCACTTGGGTTGATGCTATGGTAGAGGAGTATGACTCCATTATCAAAAATAGTGCATGGGAAATTGTCCCAAGACTGATTGATAAATCAGTGGTAGGTTCAAGATGGATCTACAAGGTAAAGCAAGTTGTTTATGGGAGTGTGGAGAAATACAAGGTCAGCTTTGTGGCCCGGGGATTCTCACAGATCGAGGGGATAGATTATGATGAGACCTTTGCACCTGTTGCAAGGTACTCTTCCATAAGATCCATCCTTGCACTCTCAGTGTAGATGGGCTGGCGCATTCATCAGATGGATGTAAAAATTGTGTTCCTCAACGAGATCATTGAGGAAGAAGTGTACATTGAATAGCCAGAAAGTTTTGAGATCTTTGATAGAGAGTCGCATGTGTCCAGACTCAAGAGAGCACTGTATGGGCTGAAACAAGCACCCTGTGCTTGGTACACTCAGATAGACAACTATTTCACTGGATTGGGCTTCACCAAAAGTGAAGCAGATGCAAACCTATACCAAATTGTGGTGGAGCGTAAGATTTTAATCATTGTGCTTTATGTTGATGATTTAATACTGATTTGTGATGAGCAGCTGATACACTCATGCAAGGAGGACCTTGCAAATGAGTTCGAGATGAAGGATTTGGGCCTTCTTCATTATTTCCTTGGTTTGGAAATATGGCAGCGAGATGGTGAACTTTTTGTGTCTCAAGGAAAGTATGCAAGAGAGATACTGGGTAAGTTTCACATGGAGGGCTACAAACCCATGGATACTCATCTTCCAGGAAACTGGAGGAAAGAGGATGCTACTTCTGGAGAAGTAGTGGATGCTACTATCTATCGAAATTTAGTGGGTTCACTAATGTATTTAGTGAACACAAAACTGGACATTTTCTATGCAATTAACCAACTAAGTCAAGCAATGGTTAATCCTACCAAACTCTTTTGGAAGGTGGGTAAGCATGTCTTGAGATATATAAAGGGAACATCTGAGTATGGATTATGGTACAGCCAGATGGATGAGGTGAAGTTGCATGGCTTCACAGATGCAGATTGGGTGGGCAACCCAATGGACAGAAAGATCACATCAGGGGGGATCTTTAGTATCGGATCTATAGTTGTTCCTTGGTACAGCATGAAACAGATATCCGTGGAACTTAGTTCAGCAGAAGCGGAATACATGGCAGTGAGTCAAGATGCATGTGAGGCTATCTGGATGAGAAAGATCTTGGTTGGTTTGTTTGGTTCTCATTTAGATCCGAAAATGATTTATTGTGATAATCAGAGTTGCATTAAACTCTCGATTAATCATGTGTTTTATGACAGGTCTAAGAACATAGATATTCGGTATCATCATCTAAGAGATTGTGTGCAACGGAAGATCATGTTGCTTCAATACATTCCTATGGAAGATCAGGGTGCAGACATTCTGACGAAGGCGCTCACCAGGAGCAAATTCGAATATCATAGAGACAGGATTGGGGTGAAGGATAATCCCTTGCTTGTTGAGAGGAAGTGTTGAAAAGTCAACAAGAAACATGTGTCTAATTTACTTTTCCCTTAAATAAATTAGACAATAAATATTAATCTATTATTTCATTCATAACTGAGTGAGTTGGATTTGTAAYAGAAYTATAAGTGTAGTTAAGTGAGTTAAGATCAGTTGTACTAGTTGTAACTAAACTTGCACTAGTGAGAGTTCAGTAAATCAGTGAACTCACATGCAACTGAAGATTCACCACGGTTAACTACTTGCATGTCATATCCAGTGGAGACCCAGTTGAGATAACAGGTGAAAGGGACAGTTTGGATATCAATTGTGATTTGATCACACTTGCAGTGGATATGCTTATGAGCATGTGAAAACTAGGAAATTTGATCTGAAAATAGTGGGCTAACTTGTTATTCTATGCAAACACCCTCTACTTCATTAAAATAAACTTTACAGGACCTTGCTTCATGTGTTAAAATATGCAAGATAAATTATGTGCCAAGTTTATGCATCTTCTTTTAAATGTTCATGTGTGAGTAAATGTTCTTTTAAATGGTTAAATATGTTCTTTAAATAAATACACAACAACATAAATTGCAGCAAATAAACCATCAAACTCATAACAATAACAAGATGATAAAGGAGTTCACCCCTCTCTGGGCTACATCTCCTTGAGCCTCCTTCAATGGACTTGGCTCTCTGGGATTAATTTGTCAAAGATTCTTTTACAAGTTGCTAATCAACTCCAATGGAAAAATAGACTGTACCATTGGGTTCAGAATACATAAAAAACCCAAAAATGACTAATAAAACTCTGAAAACGGATCATGGCTCATCCAGGCATGACCTCTTCTACATGTGGCCTTAAGCTTCCCTGAGATTATTTGTGGAAAAAACACCTGTAAAAGTCCTCAAATGGATCTCAAACCTATCCCAAAGTGTTTAGAGCATAATAATTAGCCAAAAATGATTATTCAATCACAAAAAACAAACATAGGCTCATCTGAGCAAGACCTCAAACAATGAGGGCTTCAAGCTCCCTAGAGCTTCCTGAAACTTCAATGGTTAAAAACCTGCAAAAGAAGTCTTCAAATGGCTTTGAAAACAATGCCAATGGATTCAGAACGTCCAAAAACCCCTAGTTGGGCTTTTACGGCACCTCATTCGGCCAAAAAATGAAGAATATAGGCCTCCTACCATTTTCTTCCTTCAAGCTTGTTGTCTTTGGTTCGCCAAAACGCACCTCTGTACGTTCTAACCAAGAACACGCTCCAAATTCGTGCTAAAACCTAGCACATGCACACAACCGCATAATCATGCAAACTGTAGGATGGTTATGGGCGTGCCAGCCCCTAACCGTCAAACTCGTGGGCACATGGGTCCATATGACCTCGCGCAAATACAAAAGGGCTAAATCTTAAACCCAACGGTTAAGCCTCCCATGCATGGTTCGGCGCATGGTCATATGTATCATACCAAAACCGCGGGCTAAAAAAAATCATTTGAAACATGTGCACGATCTCCGTTTAACAAAGGTCATATGGTAATATGTGCGCGAGCGGGGGCTGGGGCTAATTCCCAGCCCGGACACGCCCCAACTCACACATTAATGCAATTTAAATATAATTAAAACCATAGGTTTTACAAGGACCACCATGTGTCACATTGGCAGGGCGGAATTTGCAAAGACTTGACCAATGGGGAGGTCCAGGGTTCGAATCCCACAGACTCTATAAGATTTTGAACTAACAACCAATACAACGGTGCCACGTGGCAGCCCATGACTGGGCCACGTGGCACCACACCATTTGTTCAATAAATGCCACGTGTCGCATTGTGATTCAACCACCTCTTCCAATATGAAACTGCCACATCATCATATGACACATCAGTGTACGGACATATGGTCTCTGCCACGTCAGCATCCGTACGGACTACACAGTCAGCGTCCCTTTTTTTACCTGTTTGACGATTCGAACAGATCGTGACATCTCTCTCATCCGACGTCCATTTGAACCCAAACGAGTTGCATTGGGTTCGTGACGATGAGGGATACACACCCATTCATTTTGAGGCAATTCTGAGAACTTTGATTTTTGAGCTAAATTTTGACCCCTGGTCCAAATTTTGATCAGAATTGTAATTCAGTAGTGAGAATTCTAATTGCAAGGATTTGTGCAGAGGAGGCAAGTTGTCTGGACACAGGAATTGGCACATGTATTTGTTGATTTGTGTATGACAATGTGAGACGATTGTATTGTACTGAGAGCTCTTGGATTAGAGTTTTGTATGAGATTGTTTCATGATTCGTGATATACATAATATATGATAGTGGGGTTTTTAGCTTTATGCTTTCCCGGTAAAAAATTTGTGTTATGTGTTCTTGATATTTCACTTTGTGATTGTGGTTGTGATCGTGGTTTAATTTTCTACAAGAATAATAGTAGAAGTGATTATGTATTTAACAGTGGCGTATAATTGTTAGATCAGGAGAATCGCAGGAAATACTTAATTTGTATTGAAATTTCTACAGGAACTTATATTGTTGTCCCTCCTATTGGAATTTTATGGTGAGGTCCTTAAAATCCATGAGGATGGGGTCGAGAGTGTGTAACAATTCAACACCTAGCACAATGTAACACATGCCCATATCAATAGAAAACATATGATATTTCAGGTGGTACTAACCAATCTGTAGGTGCATATTTTCACAATGCCCACAAAATTTCATGGAACTGCCATTGGAAATCATGATTTGAAAATTGTTGACTACATGGATATAACAATTGATTTCTTGGGCGATGAGGTGATGAATAAAATTATGGGTGCTTCCACTTTCAACGAGGATGATGAGTTTTTTATGCTTAATGTAGCTAATTAACTTGAGGGTTTGGGGAGAAGAGAATCTAGTGAGAGCGTGCAGTGGAATCAACGGTTCAAATTCTAGTGGATTAGAGGGATGAGGAAGATAATCTACTTGGGGTAGATCTTAAAAAAGGGAAACATCATCATCCTCATTAGAAACATCCTCAGAAATGGCCATAAATTTTTTATGTTCTTTACACTTGTGCCCCATAAAATATTTATCATCACAATTATAGCAAATACCCTTGAGTTGGTGTTCATCCATTTCTAGATCTTGAGAGGTGTGGCTTGAGGGGTAGGATTTTTGGGTCTAGGGTGAGGAATAAAAGAGGGTTTTCTGCTATGTGAAGAGACAACTTGTTGTGCCTCCTTGGTGTGTTTATTAGCTTCCAACCAAGTATGGGGGTGAGCCATTAGGTCATGGGCTCAGATTTCATCCTTTAGGCCACTTATAAAAAATTCCTTGAAGAAGGCATATGAAATACCTTCCTTTATGAAATACAAGTGCTCAAAGGCAGCTATAAAGTCTTCCACTGTGCCATATTGTTTCAACTTGGTCAAATGACCCAAATGGTGTGTATTAGTGTCAAAGCAGTCATAAATCTCGACCACAAACTGTATCCAAGAAACATACCCTTGGCGTGAATTTCTACGCCATTGCCACCAATTCCATCATTTCAGATACAAATAGAGGATACCGTAACAGAGTTTGGAAAAATCATCAGTGATTCCATGCAAGGAGAAATAATGTTCCATTTGAGTGACCCAGCTTGTGGGATTCGAGCCATCAAATTTGTTCACCTCGACCCTCGGAAAACACAATTCACGATGAAGATGATTGGAATGAGGGTTTTAGGAATGGGAAGAGTCGACATCGTCCTGATAGGAATGATTCTCATATAAGGAAGGGTTCATGGATCGACTCAACAATGTGTCAAGCATGTCTTTGATGGAGGCATATTAGTCCTTGAGAGTATTAATAGATGAATTGAGGGAGATAATGTTGGAATTGATGTTTGATATGTCCTTCTTGTGTTGGGCATTGTCTATGAGAAAGGTAGTGAGTTCTTGGTTGCAGGTTAGAGATATTTGTGCCTAGAAAAAAAGGGGCAGGTGAGTTCATACAAAAAAAAAAAGGTTACACATGAGGGGTATCATTGTGGACGGGGCGAAGAAAGGAAGTCAATGGGATAGGTGTCAAATAAGGGTGTCGGGAAGGGTGGATGGGTCCATGTAAAAAAGTATTACAAGTGATGGGTACCACTATGATTAGGGATAGGAGAGGAATCCAATGGGATAGGTCCCAGATAGGGGTGTCGGGGGGACCATTATACTCATTTTTTTCCTTTTTATTTACTTTTTTGGATTTATACTCTGACCTGAAGAATACTGTAGTGAAAAAATTCCCATATTGTTAACATGGAAAATTGTGTAGGAATTTCACAACCAATATGCAAGACGAAGGGTTGCACAAAAAAATATCCTTTATGTTCCTTTTTTGTTCCGTTCTGTGCCCAAGGATTAGGGTTTTCAGGGTTCCCATAGACAAGGGTTTGTCCTATGATATATCTCTCTAATATACATGTCGGTTAAAACAATATTAATTGTCCCAATATCGCAGGGCACCAACTAAGGGGGATTGACCATACCTTTAGCCATACTACTTGATTACCCAATTACTAGAGAGTATCTTCCCAAGTGTTGTTCTCAGTGTCACTATAGTATTCAGGTGATCGATCAACTGACCTAGAGTGGGTTTCAGGAGACCTAGGGGAATCTTAATATACCTAATGGTATGTGGAAGTGATGGCCATGTACAAATTATGTCTGATGCAGTACTACTCGAAGGGGTACCAAAAGGGGTTACAAAGGTTTCCAACAAGGTGAAAAGTTTGTTTCGTGCAACCCCATGAAACCTTATGTATTTCCTACATGTAGTCTTCC
This sequence comes from Picea glauca, assembly GCA_000966675.3. NCBI lineage: Eukaryota > Viridiplantae > Streptophyta > Pinopsida > Pinales > Pinaceae > Picea > Picea glauca. The sequence goes on along the minus strand of JZKD02S0802370.1, from coordinate 55,800 downwards.
ATAGCCACAACTTTACCCACTGAGCGACATATCTCTATGATTTAAAGACACCAACAATACACGTCTCTATCCTGAAAAAAACAATCCCCACAATTTTTGCAGAGGAAAGTGATCTGATACCACTTGTAAGGTACTAGATGTATTATAATAAGCAAAAAAATAAATATTGCAACAAATACCGGTGGAAGAATAAAATGTAGAGAATCCCAACACCAAAATGATACCTTTATTGATAGAAATCCAAATTCACTTGCCTCTTCGAGGGGGAAACCTCTAGCAAAGCAAAGATCTATTAAAATAATTCTCAAGACAAGAATTTCTTATGCCTTCTATTCTTATTTATACTAATTATATCTTCTAAAGAACATTCTAGAGGAAGATATTTATAGAATCAAAATCTTCTATCAAGTCTTCTCACATTAGACTTGTCCACAATATTAAATAGGCCTTATTAACTAATTTAGGCCGTTATTACATATAAATATATTATTCTACCTACGTGAAGGGTTAAGGAGGTTAGGTGTTGTATGATGAAGTATTACATGAAGGGGTACCAACATAGGTTACAAAGGTGTCCAACTAGGTGAACCCACTTGTATTTCCTACATTTATTCTTCCCATACCATAGGTTTACTTGTTGAATGATAGACCATTGTGTTATTTATAGACATTAAAATACATCTCTAGCCTAAAAAGATTTCTCTGAAAATGTTGGCTTACGAAAGTGCACCGATATCACTTGTGGTGTTCTTTATTAGCAAAATAGAATATTTAGAGTAGAAATAATAAAATATAACAATATTTAAAGATGAAATGACAGATTATAACAGTAATAGAAAATTATAGAAGAACCAAAATACCACTAATAGCAATAGCTTTATTGAGAAAACAATTTTCACTCACCTCCTCTAGGGCCAACCTTCAGATGAGAAGAGCTCCAATTAAAATATGCTTCACAAGACATCTCATTACACTGCTTATACTTTTTTATATAGTTTATATCTAACCTCCTAGGAACTTTCTACTAGGTGGAACCTTTAAGTAAGCCTTGTAACAATTATTGCTTTAACACTATATCTACTACATGGGCCTTATTTAATAAATATGGCCTCAATACATCACAACCTATCTACTTAAGGGGGTTAGGGTAGGACCCTAACATCAATAATTGTGTTTCTCTAATTCATCTTTAGTTCTTTTGGTGCATTGTATTATTTTACTTTAGTTTTTGTTCTTGGTATTTTGTTCTAGCTAGTTCTATCCATTTCTCTATAATATTTTTATGATTCAACCTATTTTTCATTTGCTTGGGTTATTTTAGGATGTCTCAATTTATCATGGTGAAGCACTTGTATACAGGAACAACATTAAGTTTTGTATATTTTTAAAATATGGTTCATCTTAGTTTTTGGGTCATGTTGTTTCTTCTCTAGAATTTGAGTGTGATGCATTTACCTATTGCTTGCTTCTTGCAACTTGTGTTTTAGTTGTAGAATACTTGACAATGATGTCAACTTGTATTTATAGTGTGCCAAAACAAACATTAATTTGCATTGAACATTCTTTTCAATTGCAAAATATATAATGAAAAGGCTTTATGGTATTGATTTTCGGTCTATCATATGTGTCATGACTATGAATATGCCAATATCGATATCATTTTATTCACTTTTTCGTGGAAATTGGGGTATGTGAGAACCATACATTAATGTGAAATCTAAAATTGCAAAACAAAACTTGTTTTTTAACCATATATTATCAACAATCTAAACCTAACAGAAGGTCTATCCAATTCTTCATCGAAATCAAGTCTCCACAAAACATTAGATAAATTTATGTTTCTAGCACTTTTCTAGTTCTAAATGTTGATAATATGTATAAGATTGGTGCCATGGGAATGGATGTTATTTTAATCAAACCCTTAATTAGTTATTTGGTAGGTGTGCAGTGTGGAAAAATTCACTGGTTGATGTAAGTTACTTGTCTTGTACATGTGTAGTGTATGGACATGATATCGTGGAAAAATTGAATCAATCACCCATTATTTTTTGTTACATCTACAATATTATTCCTTACATTTACTTTTAAGGAATTAGGTGATTTAATTGATATTGTATGTTGCATGATATATAGAACTCTTATGACATTAGCAATATTTTTTGGTGTTCTTCACTAGAATTCCTTTTCAGGAATTGGCTGTTTTTATTTGATATTGCATGTTGAATGATATATAAAACTCTAATGACATTATCAATATTTTTCTTGTACAAGGTAGCCCTATTTCTTCTCAGGTTACTTATGTTCTTATCTTAAATTGAAATATTGTTTGGAACTATTTTTATGTTCCCGCGACTACTTCTTTACAACAACTATGCCAAAGTTGCAAGGTGATTTTACATTAGATTAATAATGCAAACATAATATAGCTATTGAATTCCAAACACAAGACACCCACATATAATTTGATCATCTTGATATTTTTTCTATTTTAATAAACTCTTCATTGGTCATACTGCTTAGTGACTTACAGACCTTTACCAAGAACCTAGTGTGTATTTGGCAGTGCAATTATTGCAAACATGCATTTAGTATATGATACCTTTTTTTCTCGAAATACCAATAGTGCGATCTTTGAAATTGGGTTGAAACAATGTTTCTGTCCATGGATAATTACCTACCTTTCTGGATGTTCTATTTAGGGAACAATTATTGATTGGATTTGGTAAGAACATAAATTCTAAGCATGTTTACTACAATTTTTAGAACTAAAACTAAAATATATTTTGAAACTTGTGTAACTATCATTTGTGGTGTCCCCACCTATCCCGCTAGAATAATTTGTCTATTCATCATTATGCACTACCAGTTTATGTCTATGAAAATAACAAGCTTAATTTTTGGACTTAATATGTTAATATAATAACATTATTTAAATTTCATTAAGTTTGTCTCGTAGAATCCTAGTGGATGCTTAGAATTACTGGTCATTAAGTTGGCCACTGTGTTTATAACTAGTTGGAATGATTTTAGACAAAAACATTTAGTTGGAGTATCATAAATTATGTATATTATACACATCAATGTATGCCCTTGTTTATGAAATTATGACATCATTTTTTTCCCAGGAAAACGTTGTTGTTTCAATTTGGTAATGTGACCTTTAGAGGCAATATGAGTCTTGATATTCACATATAATCTTATGCAACTATTGTTCTCTTTCTAGGTTCCCATTTTCTCATCACAGAGACCTTCACTCCTAGACAAATCTACATCTATTGCAATACAATGTATAGATGGACTAGTTCTAGGAACTGATGTCTTAATTTTTCATGGTCTTGTTTAATGTAGTTGATGTAGGGACCCTTATTTTTGTTTACCTACCAAAAAGAGAGACTATTTTTAAACTTGGAAGTTGTTGAAGGATTAAATATGAAGAAGGCAATAGTTAAATGCAAACTAGTCATATCACATTTGGATAATCTCTATAGATAATGAAATTGTAACTAGTCTTGGAGAATTCTACATGACTTATGAAATTAAACAATGTGTATACCAAATGTAAAATTCTCACAAACAATATGATATAACGAAATATGCTTCAATACATGATCCAGAAGGATCTGAAACTCTCACATAGGACCAGAAGGACCTAAAAATGCTCAAAATTTTACTTTATAAATTGATTTCAAAAACTACTTCATTGCATAGAGCTCGACGATATCTTTCTAATGACACAAAAATCGCCTCAAACAGAATTCGTATGAAAAAGTTATGAACGGTCAAAGTTTAAGTCAAAGGGTGACACATGTCACCACTGCAAAGGTTACACATGGTACATGATGGTACAGGTGATGTGGCACATGACTGTACAAACCATATAGTGGTGACATGGAAACCAGGTGACGTGGCATGATTAGTTAGTAGTTGATTGGGCAATTCCATACATCCAGGTGGAAGAAATCACATGTTGACACATGGAAAGGGATAACCAATGACAGGATGCACAATCTCCCATTGGCCAATATTGGTTAGTGTTTATAAAAATTTATGGAGTCGACAGGGGTCAAACCCGCGACCTCCATCAGCCTTAACAAAGCCTCCCCTACCATCGCGACATCTCATGAATCTTAACCTTTCTATGGCATGAATTATATTTGAATTTGTATAAAGTTTCATTTTGGGGGGAAAAGGGGTTGAGGGATAGCCCCCAAACCATTGGTTTATATATTATTGTTATAACCCTAAAATGCACCATACAGGTTTACCTGGCATCAGGCCAACTCATGCCTCTTCCTGGCCAAAGCCATGCTGAACAAATCCTCAAAAAACCACTTAAAACAAGCAACCCGCGCCCTAAATCCTCACTGGGTGTGGGGGACCACTTGCTGTCCTTCTACTGCACGCGGGTATCCGCGGTCTAGACCAATACAGCCCGCGGGTACCTAACAAAGAAAAAAATCAGGAAATTTTCCGCCGGGACACGAGGCTTTTTGTCAGTTAACTGGAACTCCCGGCCATGCATGGTCGAGAGTTCGTCTAAAACCCTAGATCCTCCTAGCCTATAAAAGGAGGGGTAGGGGTACTATTCAAAGAGGAAAAATCATAGCAAAGAAACTCTGCCAAATTGCCAAGTCAGTTTTGTCCCAACCCTTTAGCCTTGCCTCAAGCT
>JZKD02S0802370.1:31130-51121 GCA_000966675.3 Picea glauca | reverse complement strand
TTTGATTTTTTATTTTTTTGTTTTTTATCGAATATGTAGCAGAATTATTAAATTTAAATGGCCAAGGGAAAAATCTTGGTCAAATACATGAATCAGAGAAACTCTGATAATTTATGTGGCCAAAATCCAGGTCAGAATGGCTCTAGTAAGAGCGTGGCCAAAATGTTGGGATCATACTTGCTCTGAAACCAAATGAGACGAACAAAGTTCGCCCACACAAGAATTATCCAAAATACTTGGAATATAACACAATAACCCATGTAGGACTGTAAATAATATATGAATAGATGAGATAAAATTGAGAATGAGGGCTCATTTATATACCCACGCAGGGGTTCTCTTAACCAATAGTCATGTCCTTTCATTATCAATAGTTATTATTAATTAATTAATTATTATGTTATGAATATCTATTTTATATGTATATTTATGTTCATAACACATCCTCTATAATAATTATAGTTTAACCGTTATGCCAACCAACCCACTTGTTCTGGGATGCCTCCAAAATTAAAGATAAGTTACATTAAGTTGTGGACAAGGAGTTAGGGTTGTGGCCTATTTATGGATGTGGATCCCAATGCTTGGCACACATCCCAATGTGCATATATCCCTAGATGCACATATATTGATGTAGGGAACATATTCTGAGGTAGTATGGACTATATAGAAGTACATGTATGAAAATCTCAGTTATGGTGTTGCATGGAAAAATGTGGCATAAGGTATATTGTCCACACCTAGGTAAGTTTATACTTGTTGGATTTGTTTTTCCACAAGGATCATGAATTTGAAGTATTTTTTGTGATCAAAGGTCATTAGTAAAATTCTTAGTCCAAATTGTCATTAATAAACTTTTAGTGCATTGTTTTACATGTCAAAGAGGGTGTAATTGATCAAGTTCGGAATTTGGTCGAATTTATAGTCAAATTTCTCAGAATTTCTTAAGGATTTCAATGGTGAACTCTTTTTATTGTTTTGAGAAGTGGAACTAAAGAGAATTCATTAAATTGGATTTTTGCAAGCCCATGATGTAATCTTATTTGGTATTTTGAGACGATGAAGAACAATATTACCATCTAAAGAGCACTTGAAGATGAAGTAATATATGTCTTCAATATATGTAATTTGAGTTCTTTTATTTTCTATTGTGTTATCTCATTATTATTCAAGATATTCATCAGTATTAATGAAGTTTATGGACAAGTAATCATATTCACATGTGTTTTTGAAAATAGTCAAAGATGATCTTCATTTTCCAAATCTGGTCGGATGTTTATGTGTATTTAAGTATTAATTGTACATCTAAGGTTTTTGTATCAATACACCATTTTCCTTGTGTTGTTTCATTCATTAATTGGTCTCTTTAAATAATTTTTTTAGAATAGCCCAAATATTGTGCTTATTAATGACAATAGTAGATGACACAATCCTCCCCTCCGACACATGGATCTTTGAGAGCCTATTTTCTAGCACATTTCCAAGTACATGGTGAATATTGTTCCTATTCAACATAGAAGGTTTGTGATTTTAGCTAGATGTTGGCCCTCGACCAAGTTTTGAGGAAACACTGGTCAGGTTTGAACACCTTTTTGGACTTCGACAGGCTGGTCGAAGATGGAGCGCCCAGGCAAAGCTGCGATCGTGGGATCTCACTTGATTTGTGGACCCAACAAGGGATTCATTAGGGTTTATGGGATTTCGACCCATGAGTTTACCCATGATTAGGCCTTTTTGTAAATGTAAAATTATAAATAAGTAAGAATGTAATGTAGAAAGGAGTCGATATCTCACAAGGCTAAGTGCAATAATTTTTGGGTTTCTTAGTGCAACAAATTGTGTATGTAGGGCTTTGTGCTTAGTAGAGGAGTTGACTATGTGCCTTGACCTAATTTTGGGAAGGTGGATCTGGCGCTTAGTGCAAAGATCACCTGTCCGGTGTGAAGTTTGGCTCTGTGGTTTAGTGCATAGGAGAAAATGAATGTAAGAGATTGAAGCCTAATAAAGAAGAAGAAGCAGTTAGTGGATGTAGCCCCACACTGGGGTGAACCACGTATATCATGTGTTGATGGTTTACTTTGTGCTATGATGTTTATGTTGTGGATATACTTAGTGCATTGATTTTTATGTATGCTATATAGATCTATGAATGCTTAGTGATTTATTTATGTTGAACATGCTAGATCTAACTTATGATGTTAAGTGCGATGTGTATTTGGTCATTGTTACTGCGTCGATCTATCCTTAGGGTTTTCTTCTCCGATGTGAATGAAGATAATAAACTAATGCATGGTGTTCTTAAGTAATCTGTGAAGTAATTGTAATCATAGATCTGTGTCCCAGCTTGGTTACATATACCTAAGTCCTGTACCCCGCCCCCCAACTTCTACCTTGAGTGAGACTTCGCATGCCTCGTAGGTGTTGTCGAAAGGGCCGGTAGTTAGGGTTTTTTTGGTGCATGTTTGAAGCGTTGAACCCTGGGTCTGCCCTTGTGCCAACAAATGGTTCTGTTTTCAAGACTGAACTGTGATTATTGGGAACTAAAGTAACGAAAAGAGAAGCTATGTGCATAGATCTGTTGTTGTAGTGCACAGTACCCTACTTGACTTGTGAAACTCCATGCCAAGAAAGAAAACCGATCTGAAGAAAAGAGGTAAGATATTGAAAGAGGTGAATATTTGTGCTTTGATAGAGTAAGATAAGTAGAATTTTTTGTTTCAAAAGTATGAATCTAGGTATGTTTGATGGATTCTGTCTTATTCTGAAAGCTAGGGTATAGTTAGAAGAAAGAGTTGATATGAATAAATTTGATAGAAATAGAGAAAGATATGTTATTCCTATGCATAGAAAGAATTTTTGGACTAATAATTGGATGCAAGAACCTAGAAAGAATTTTTGCAGATTGCAGGTCCAACACTGTGATCCTAGTGCGCAGTATAGGAGAAGTTGGGGAACTTACATGAGAAAGAGAGGATTGAAACTATGTTATAACTGCAGAAGACCGGGACATCTTGATAAGGAATTCCTTGGTACAGGTCCTATTTGTCTTTGTTGTAAAGTTGTTGGTCATGAAGTTGAGGATTGTCCAAGAATGATTGCTAAAGTAGGAAAAATGAGCACAAGACAAGAGAACTATGAAGGAAGTCAAGAAAATAATATCATGTTAAAGAATCAAACAAAGTTCAGACTACATTAGAATAGTTGAAAGAAATGATGAATGATTACAAAGATGTCAGTTTACCATAAATGATGAAAAACAACAGTGCATAGATACAAGAATAGGAGACTTCGACATAGATAGTGTCTTGGATGAAGAAACACAAGTGAATATTATGACATAAAGCACTTGGGAAATTTTGGGAAAGCCTAATATAGTATCTTCATTGGGAAGAATAGGTTTATTCAAAGGAAAGATGATAACCTTATGTGGAAGAATTACTAATGTACATGTTATCATCCATGGAACATCGACTAAAGTGGAATTTGAAGTCATTAAGTTTGTTGAGAACAATGCCACTTTCCCCCTTTTGCTAGGTAAGACTTGGATTGAGAAAGATCAGATCAGAAAGAAAGCATAGGAAGAAACTAAAGAAAATAAAAAGAAAGAACTAAGGGATTTAATAGCTATAAAAATAGATCGACTGATAGAAGAATGAGAAGTTGAGTCGAAGCAACAGAAGGCAAGAAGTTGAAAGAGCACAAGAAGGTTTGAAGGACCTATCCATGAAAGAAGAAAGTATATCCATCCAGGAAGTGGTAAGGGAAGGAATATTAACCTCAAACTCTTTGAGATCACATCAATAGCGTGAAGTTACTACGCTAGGATAAGATAGGAATAAGAAAGGAAAGAGGAATATAGAAACAATTAGAGAGACTCAGATCACATAAAAGAAGGCAAGGAATCTTAGTAAGAAGAAATCCAAGTTGGAAATACTACATGAAGTTACAGAGAACAAATGGAAGACTTCGCAAGAGGCAGGTTTGCAGGATCTAAACCTTGTTGGAACAATAGAATCGCGCAGAATGGAACTTCACCTCGGTGAAGCTATATGACCGTTGGAGGTGCCCCGACCATTAGAACAATGCTCTGGAATGGCTAGGAAACAAATTTATGGGTGAATAGACCACATTTGGGATGTTAAGATCGCGCCAGAACGGACAGATTCACATTGATGGAAGCATTCCTTCCCATTGGAAGAATTTGTTACAATGCTCGCTTATTTAACCCATCCGACGCTGCGTCGGGACCACTTTTTGCTACCTGTGATTATTTGAGACAAGAAGGGAATTGATTCTGTGTCGAGCTGTTTTCTTAGACATCGTTGTTCATTTGCCTACCCCGCTGTCCATTCACCTATCCTGACCTATTTGTTAATAGTAAGAATGTCGGTCGAGCGCACTGAACTAGAGAAGTCTGTCGAAGAGGTTCTGAAGAATTTTATGGATGATAAAGCTATGTCTGAAGGAATACAGGCTTCATTGACCAGGGGACTGTAGGCTTCCCCTTTGACTGGATGACGTTTGGGCCATACTAACCCCACGACTGAGAAGAGAAGTAAGCATCACGATGATCTGGATAATGCGAAGTAGATCCCGTTGATCTTACCTGATTATATCCCACCTTTGGCTGGCGTGTTTAACCGCAACAACATTCCATGGGAATTCGAGTACACATTGATCACCACGTATATTTCGAAGGAAATACGTGTAGTGGGAAGTTAGTTGGGACAGATACCGCAACTGAAGAACACTGATTTCAACCTTGGAGATAGAAAGAACTATGCCATACTCATGCCTCATAGATATTTGATGAAAACCACTAGGAAGAAACCTGACATCGTTACCCAGGCATGGATAAAGGAGCTGGCGCAGTCCATGATACTTAACATGATGAAGATTCCACATTTTGGACATCAAGAGGTTAACAATTGCATTAAAATCCTCTTGTCGTGCTATCATGGTGGATACCTATGGCTTGATAGGTGGATTACTATGGATCTGGTGCTAATCCACTTGATCACATGATTGAGCATGCAAGGACTTGACCCTCAACAGTTCTACCCAGGGAAGACCTCAAATCGCTCCCTGGCACAATGCATAAAGGATTCATACGATGAAGTTGAGAAGGGAAAGTGAGGCTACAAGGTAGCCTCTATTTAGGATGGAACAGTGCGCCTCGCTTGCCAACTCATAGCTGGAAAGATTATAAGAAAGAATCACCCCATGCAGATCATCGAGTTCGTGGTGAACCGCGTAGGCAAATTCATGGAGGGGATGTAGATGAATTGGGTGAGTTACCTCGTCAACAAGCTTGAGAAAGACTGTCGTGAAGCACACGATCATGGATACAAGTTACACTTCAAATAACTACTTGTGTTGATTTAATTTGTCACTTGGAAAATGCCGAAAGGAGCTACCTTCCCGGAGATCGAACCTTCAGAGCCATTGGCCTCAAGGTTCTCAACCTTATGGTATACAAATGACATGTCGAAGCAATGGCAGTCGAACACAGTGTTCCATGCCTACTATCAACAACTGAAGGTTTCCATAGAGTCTTTTCCACGCACCTTGCACCAGTACAGACCACTAGCTAAGTTCTGCATAGATCCACATTTTATTTATATCACTACAGGCAGGGATGAGAACAAGGAAGAGTTACAATCTTACTATAAGATGACCGACGAAGACATGGATGAGACCATGAAGGAGTGTCCAGAGGAGTTCCTTGCACTGGTTGATGATGCAGAACTCTCTGACCCTGACATCATAGGAAGCCCCTTGGTCACCTGGTTTGAGCATGTAGGACATTCAAGTGCGAAGAAGAAAAATAAAAAGGAGGAAGTTCAGAACATAGAGATTGATGAGGAGGACAACATCTTGGAATAAAGTGGACCTCACTCACTTGTAGGAGGAGGAGGAGACAAAGTAAATCAATAAGTAGGAGGGGACGCAGGAGAAAAGTAAGGATAAGGTGAAGCTACACCACAGAAGGATCCCCCTACCGAGAAGGAAACATCGAAGAAGAGGAAGGTTTCTCTGGAGAAACCCTCGGCAAGAAAGAAGACCCACGCCAGTAAGCCCCAGCTAGAGGCTACGCTCACAAAAGATGATATCCATCTAGGTCATGGAGCGATGGAGGATGTGTCTGAACATCTCTTGCAAAGATATGGAGAAAAGAAGGAAGAGTCGTATGTAAGGGTCGAGAAGGAGCTGAAGGAGATACAACGAGCTATTCATATTACCCATGCAATACCTAATGCGCCTTCCTCATGGGAGATTATAGAATTGGGGGATGAGCTTGCCCAATTAAGAAGATTAGCAGATGCAACAGAGGCTCGTCTTCAGAAAGTTCAAAAGAGAAGGAGAAGGCTATAGAAGCCCTAAAGAAAGAGAAAGATGAAGTCTTAGAGAAACTATGAGTTACACGGTACTATGTAACCGCTTATGAAAATGAGAAGGATGAGTTTTGGACGATGCTCGAGGAGGACAAAGCGAAGATATAGAGAGAAAAGGACCAACTGCTCGTAGAGAATACTGTAGTCAAAGAAGCGATGAGAAAAGCACTTCGCTCTGTGCTAGTCTTGACACAAGAAGAACATGAGTCAGTTGAGGTTCAAGTGGTGAAGCTCATTGAGGCTATCCAACAAATTCAAGCAAGGATAATAGAGTTGGAGATTCAAGCAGTACCGAGCACTCTGCAAGAAGTGTGCGATCAAAGGGAGGAAGTCGCTAGGAATGCAGTTGGAAGGATCAGATCCCTCACCTTAGAATGCAAGAAGTTGAGAAACAGAAGTGCAAAGACTTATGAATGCCTCGTAGAATATCCAAAGCTGAGGAAACTAGAAGTACAACTACAAGAGGCGCAGCAGCAGGCACTATCAGTTTAGGCGCAAATGAAGTTACTCACTACAGTCGAGAGAATGAAGAGATCACAGGAACATCGTGCGGTCCATCAACATATTACTTCCATCCAGGGAAGAGTAATGGAAGTCACACAGAGGCTACAACCGATGCAGGATGAAGCCTGCGCGATGTTTGAGGAGATCAAAGGACAAGGTTCGCAACTAGACCAAGTGGTTGTGACAATGGAACAATGCCTGGAAGGGCCTATTACAGAGCAGATGATCCAAGAGCTCGTTGATTAGGAGGCTCATGCAAAGTAGCAAGTTGAGGCAGCTCGAGCTAAGCTTGAGGCCTTCGAAGAAGTGCTGCCCAGATCTGAGTGACCTGGGACGAGTCACAGGTGAGTGTTTGGGGCCTGTTGGCCCTCGACCAAGTTTTGAGGAAACATTGGTTAGGTTTGACCACCTTTTTGGACTTCGACAAGCTGGTAGAAGATGGAGCGCCCAGGCGGAGCTGAGATCGCGAGATCTCACTTTATCTGTGGACCCAACAAGGGGTTCATTAGGGTTTTGTATTAGGGTTTATGGGATGTTGGCCCATGGGTTTACCCATGATTAGGCCTTTTTGTAAATGTAAAAGTATAAATAAGTAAGAATGTAATGCAGAAAGGAGTCAATATCTCGCAAGGCTAAGTGTAAGAAGTTTTGGGTTGCTTAGTGCAACAGACCATGTATGTAAGGCTCTTTGCTTAGTAGAGGAGTTGGCTTTGTGCCTTGACCTAATTTTGGGAAGGTGGATCTGGTGCTTAGTGTGTAGATCACTTGTCCAGTGCGAAGCTTGGATATGTGGCTCAATGCACAGAAGCAGATGAATGTAAGAGATTGAAGCCTAGTAAAGAAGAAGAAGCAGTTGGTGGACATAGCCCCACAGTGGGGTGAACCATGTATATCATGTGCTCATGGTTTTCTTTGTGCTATGGTGTTTATGTTGTGGATCTACTTAGTGCATTGATTTTTATGTATGATAGATAGATCTATGGAAGCTTAGTGCTTTATTTATGTTGAACGTGCTATATCTAACTTATGATGCTAAGTGCAATGTGTATTTGGTCATTGTTTCTGCGTCGATCTATCCTTAGGGTTTGTTCTGCGATGTGAATGAAGATGATAATCTAATGCATGTTGTTCTTAAGTACTCTGTGAAGTAATTGTAATCACAAATCTGTGTCCGAGCTTGGTTACAGACACCCGAGTCCTGTAACCCCCCCTGCCTCTACCTCGGGTGAGACTTCACCTGCCTCGCAGGTGTTGCTGAAAGGGTCGGTAGTTAGGGTTTTGTTGGTGCGTTGTTGAAGTGTTGAACCCTGGGTCTGCCCTTGTGCCAACACTAGCTATGCTAGATTTGACATAGTTTTACATTTAGTGATATGGGTAATTTTCAATTGCAATTGTTCTTTATGGTTTAGGGTGTCATGCCATAGAAATGATGGAATTCGGTTCACCATCAATGATTAGTGGTACATCAATTTGGTTCTCATTGCTAATGTGGGTGGAGTAAAGGACATTCAAATGGTTTTAATCAAGAGCTCTAAGACTAGGTGGCAACCCATGTCCTGGAATTGGAGTCCATTTTTGCAAACTTCCATTTACCTCGATCAACAAAGCCTTGCCTTCGTGTCCAACACTAGGCATGGGAAAATCATTACTTCCTATAATGTAGCTCTTTTTGTCCAACACTAGGTGTGGGAAAATCATTACTTCATTATTGGTTAATTGCATGTGTTTTCCTTCCTACCACTATTTTAGATTTGGCAAGTCTCTTGTCCTTTCAATTTTTTTGGAGTGTTATTAATGGTCTTGTGATTATTTCATAGATGTCGCAATGACCACATATTTCTCCCACTCTTGATATGAATGTTCATGCTCTTCAATTTGCATTGACAATGTCTTGTTGTTAAGAGACTCTAAACAAGACCCTAAGTGGCAGATATGGCCAAATTTTGTTTCATGGTTTGCATCAATGCCATACTCCGCTACTTGAGTATACCAAGTAATGTTGTCATTATCTATTTAATATTTGTCCTTCCAAGCACAACAAGGATCTCAACATGCTTGCAGTGTTTTCCCTTGTGATTATTACTTCCCTTGTGATTATTGCAATCTTGTGTTGTTCCTCTCCGTGAGTGGATGTTGTTCTTTTCTCCTTCATGCTACTATGTCTACCCAGTAGAATACCTATGTTCTTTAAATTAGACACAAAGAATACCATTATCATTATTTTCTTCTTTTGTCTATACTACTATGTTCTTTAAATTAGACACAAATAATACCATTATCATTATTTTCTTTTTATTATTACATTTCTAATTTGTTTTTTTTCTTATTTTATTACTTAGCATAAAATATATTTCTAATTTGTTTTTTTTCTTATTTTATTACTTAGCATAAAATATATTTCTAATTTGTTTTTTTTATTATTTTATTACTTAACATAAAATATGATATAACCATTATTCACTTTATATTTTTCAAAACTTTTTAAATTCTCATAAAATTTTATTTTAAACAATTTTAAATACATTTCAAAATGACAAAGACTTAATAATAAATTTAAATGCCTTGCAAATCATAAATATAAAATTGAATATAAAACTTTATCTTTCATTTAAAAAAAAAAGGAAAACCATCTCATTTTAAATTCCACACAAATAACAACACCGACAAGACATTTCAAATTCATATTTATGCTTTATCACTCACAATTTACAAGGATGGTGAATCGCATACACTTTCACTTTAAAGTTAAAATTCGCAGAACATTTTTCTTTTTAAAAAGAAATCGCATGCACTTTCACTTTAAAGTTAGAATTCGCATAAACTTTAGCCATGTGTGTCCCTCCTGCTCATTCTTTTTCCTACGCCCGAATCATCTCCCTCCCTCTCAATCACAGCTGCTTTTCTGCCCCTCCCGCAGTCCGTGGATTTATCCTCTGTGAGGCCACAAGGATGTGGGATGAAAGGCCACTGCCTCCATGATTTCCCAACCATTTCATTGGAATAGGAAATCATGTAATATATGTTTGGTTTAAAATAAAGATGGCGAGCTTGATATTTTTATTAAAATTGAATTTTTTATTATAAGAATAATAATAATCTATTTTTAAGGTTAATGCTAAGCCACACTAAATTGGTGTATGATACCTCTTGCTTGTGGGACAAGGGACCCCCTCCGCCCAACGATTTCACTGGTAAAGTCTACAGAGATATACATACCCTACCCCCTCTAAATTTGAACTTGTGATACTTTATGAGGAAAATAAAAATTCCATGTATTTTAGTTAAACATTTTTACAATTTAAATATGTATTTTAGTTAAACATTTTTACAATTTAAATACAATTTATTTTTAAAGTTATCTTAGAGTTTTTTTCAAAGTTAAAGTTCTAGATCATACTTAGGGTTATCTAACTACTATTCAAAACTTCCAAAACATCCTTAATGTAAATATAGTTGTTTAGAAGACAAACTCAACAAACCCTATAAACTTGTCAATTCCTATGGCTTGAATGAGTTTTTATACTGATACTCTTCTTACATTCTTACATAGCATAGGTGAATGAAACTTCACATGGTTCTCATGCTCAACTTCACCTACATCACCTAAGACACGTGTATATGATTCATTGTCTATGCACTTCCATCTTCATAACGATTGAATTCAATTTTAATAAATAAATCATATATTCTATGTTTTGGTGCTCTATGTAGGAGATTATTCAATTAATCTCATGTTCATATAATTTCATTTTTTAACTAAACGTGTTTTGAAAGATTATCTACTATCTTTATAGGTTATATGTGTTGGAAAATTATCAAATTGTGATAATGCAAGTGGTTGCAACATTCAATACATATTGAAAAGAGAAAATGAACCCACTTAAGGAGTGCCAAGATTATCTATCTTTTAAATTTATTCTGTCAAGCTTCAGGATTAGTGATAAATGTTGCTAAATATACCTTCCATCAAGCAGGGCTATCTAAGCAGGAAACTTTTCCTTTCAAGGCACTGTTTCCTTTTAATTTTTTTGATTTGTCCTTAGGTTTTAAATATCTGTGTTTTTATATGAAATTTGGACCACAACGTGCTATGGATTGGATTTGGTTGATTCAGAAAGTGGAAAAGAAAAATGATAATTGGTGCTATAGATGGTTATCTCTGGGGGGCAGACTCACCTTACTTAAAGCAGTTTTAGAGAGCCAACCAATTTACTGGTTATCTTTAGCAGTTATCCCTTGCTCAGTCTTGAATATTTTGAGAAAAGTGATCAGGCCATCTGATAGCTCTAGGGGAGGATAGAATTCTCGGCATGGGTAATAAATCATTTCTTTCTAGTTCCTTGATCTCGGCTCTCCACTCCAGGAATATCAACTCTTTGGATCAGGCTTGGAAGCCTATTGATAATCCACTTACCTCTGTCCCTTGGCTCAACAGTTTTGAAATTGGCCTTCCGGAAGCTCTTGCCACTGAATGGGACTCTTATCGTAAGGATTTGATCGACTCGGGAGCATTTCTTCATAATCTAGATGACACATTAATTTGGACTGGTGGCGATAAGACTAGCATGCCAAGTGTTAAAAAAAATTATTTGGCTATTCTCTCTACTAGACAATTAAGCATTCAGTCTGGGTGGTGACCAGCACTTTGGCGTTGGAACATTCAACTAAAAATCAAATTATTTATTTGGCTGGAGGTGGCTGGAAAGATACTTACTTGGGATTCCTTACAATCAAAAGGAAGACATGGTCCGGGTCTTTGTTATTTATGCAAAAATGATACTGAATCTGCTAATCATATTCTCATTCACTGTTCATTCACCAAGATGGTGTGGGAAAAGGTAATACTCTCTATAGGTATTACAGTATTATGGGATGGCTTCACTTTGGATGATTGTTTCAAAACTTGGATAAAGGATAAAACTATCCCATTGGAGCTTGCGGCTCGAATATGCTGGTTTATCTGGATTGAGAGGAATACTTCCATATTTGAAGACAAAGTCCCTTCTGTTTTGATGGTTTATTATAAAGCCTTAGCATATCCGAGGGGTAAAGAAACAAAATTAAAGGATAAACTTCCAAGAACTATCCTGGTCTCTATGCCATTAAATTATACAGTAGCTTACTTTGATGGGGCTGCACATATGGATGGCCTTTGCTACGGAGCAGGTGGTATATTAAAACTTCCATATTCTACTGTCTTTGGTTGGACTTTTCATTATGGCCATGGGACTAATAGCAAAGAAGATTTGATGGGCGCATGGGCAACACTGAGGTTAGCTTTACATTTCTCGATTAAACATCTACACTTGCTGGGTGATTCTAAAGTAGTGATCGAATGGTTAGAGGAAAAGGGAAGCCTTCGTGTTTGCGCAATTGAAGGATGGAAAGCTAGAATCAGAGCCATGGTTTGTTGCTTTGATTATATCATCTATGATCACATTCCTAGGGTCTTAAACTCTGATGTTGATACTCTATCTAAACAAGTGTTTGGTGTTCTGGAGGTGCCATTATTTATTTCCCTTTGAATAATGGCACAGTGGGGGAAAATAATTTTTTAAATATCTATTAACTTGCCCATGTGGTTGGTTTTTTGTTTTTTTTGCTATGTATAAATGTTGGTCAACTTGGTGTTTGGACTTATCCTTTTTTCCAGTTTATGTATTTCTATTTTCGAGATCTTTGTTTTGTAGTGACCAGTTTTTTGCCATGATGGGCTAGATAAATTTGTAGTATTGCTATGAATGTAATGATCCTTTTGTATACTAACACTTTTTTGAAAAGGTCGGAACTGGGAAAAAAGTATATTTTTCTTAATATAATTGAGATAATTTTTCTGTTGGAAAAAAAAGGAGTGCCAAGATTAAAATGATATAAGAGGGCCAACATTTAATGAATACTTTATTATTATTTTGTGGAGCATTTTAGAAAACTATACGCTACATCCTTTACTATAAAAATTGGTGTAGTGATCTCATTATATGAGAGGCAAAGGGTGTGTACTATTTGAGCTAATTGAGATATATTTTCAGATTGGATATTTCATTTACATATCGCAGAGCTTATACCACTATAAACCTTGGTGTCCTCTTCTTTGTGGCTTTGGCTCTTTATGTTTGTTTTTTTCTTAACGATCTTGGCACATATTGTTCAAATTATTTCATGATATTAGACCTAGAGAGTATTCACCAAAACCCTTGATGCTTGGTTTGCGGTCTACTTAGCATTTTACTTAAAATCTACAACTTCCCTTTTCATATTTGCACTTTTCAAATAGCCATTCTCCATGTCTACAACTTTCTACTTTAGGACCATAACTTTAAACTTCATATATGCAATATTAATCAATCATTTTTTTAGATATGTAACTTTTAGTGAACTATCAACATTTCCAAGTAAATAAACTTCCATTTCTAACACCATTTCGGGTTTTTTTGGGGCCAAATTTGGGGGTCAAAATGTGAAGTCACACATTTTGGTAAGTATATTGAGTTACACAAACCCTTGGTTGAGAATAGAGTGAACCCCTGATCAAGGGATTGGTCAATGCATCACTCAATAGAGGGTTTTTAACTAGCCAAAGAAAACTAAGAAATCATTCAAGTATTTTTTTAAATTTCAATTGAAGATTTATAAATCCTTGCTCGAGCATTTATAAACACTTATTCGAGAGTTTAATCTCAAAAGAGGATTTATAAGTAAAAATTGTATTTGAACATTTTTCAAGTAGATGAAATCTCCATAGGATTTCCTTATTTCCATTTTCATATCATATTTTTCATTATATTTTTTCTAAAACTTATATTTCTTGTGGAAAGCCTCCATGAAATGGACAATGATAATGGCCCATGCCTTAAGGATTTCCCCTGTGAATTTTATAAGGTTGCATGTGATTTTGTCAATCCATACCTATTATAAGTTTATCATGAAGCTCTTAGGACAAGTTCCTCGGGCTTAGAGATTAATAAGGGGTTGATCAAGTTAATTCTCAAGGTTGGGGGACCCTAGATTGTTCACACGATAGAGGCCCATCACCCTACTCAACACATGCTATACAATCTTAGCCAAATCTCTAACCTTGCACATAAAAGACATATTCTTCCCAAAATCATTTGTCTGGAATGAGTGTTATTTATTCATTGGTGATATATCCTTGACACTGTCATTTTTGCATGGGAAGGAATGAAATTATCCTAATCATTTGGTTTGGACACTTTGTTTATCAAGATTGACTTTGAGAAATCATATTATTGAGTGGAGTGGCCCTTCATTCTAGTGATGCTCAAAGTCATAGGACTTGGTCATAGATTCATAATTAGTGTGGAAACCTTATTTACTAATGCATTGGTGTAACACACCCAATCCCCTAAGTGCATTTTAAGGGGTGGGGTAATAAAAATTCACTTATTCCAATTGTCTTAATTCCCTTTTTTAAGCACACCATCATCTTCTGCTCATTGAGATATTTCTAACGACTATAAATTTTCTCAAAATTTGGATCAAAATTTATAGCCCCTCAAAGTTTTCGAGCCTTCATTGGTCAACAACCAGCTCATTACCATGTGGAATCCATGTGGCCACTTATTATTCATGTCGTTGGACGGGGCCGCTGCCGTCGACATGTTAGTTTAGTGAGTCGACCCCTTGGCCCACATTCATCATCATCAAGATTTATTTTCCCCTAATTTTCTCCCACTAACAAAAATCTGACGATGAAACTCCAATGGGTACTTTCCCTTAATCTGACAGCTCTCCGCTTTTGATCTCTACAGTTCATAGTGTATCAGAGATATCAATTGGTGCAGAGGTTAATGCCCAAATTTCCAAGGTTATTCATGGTGTATGGATGTGACCCACAAGATATATGGTGGAGGTTTCACCTCTTCCCTCTACTGATCAACAGTCATCGATAGCCCCGACTCCTGTCGTCGTTGGAGATTATTCCATCGTTGTCGAAAATTCAGTCAAACATGACCTTGATAACCTCTCATGCTCTGACGATCATGCATTTGGATCCAACGGTTCATATCTCCTTGTCACATCTTCAACGAGTTCAACGACTCTCAACATTTGCAAGCTCGCCTCATCATCAACCAACCAACAGGTGAAACCTTTCATCCTAGGGACACTTTGGCTTCCTTGTTGGTATGCCATGTCATTCATGGCATCATCATCCTCACTCCTCATTTGAACGAGTCTCATGGAAATCAACGTCGGATATCCCCTCTCCCAAAAATAGATTGACGGATCTTGTCGTGTTGCCGATGTTGATGTCGTCAACATTCGATCCTCCTCTAGATTTACCCACCTTCTACCTCTGACGATGATATGTCAAGGTATATGATCCATATTTCTCGAGGATGAACACCAACAAATATAATGTCCATAATTGAAAACGAAGGTCAAAAGGACCTCTTCATCGAATGAGACCCACCTTCGTCCCATTGGCCAATCCCTTGGTGACACCTGTCACTACTCAGCCACACTGGCTATCATGCTCACACCCTCACGTCATCCTGATGTCCACCTCTCTTGGGAGAAACTCTAGGAAATTAATGCCTGAGATCTCTCTCTCCCAATAGAATATCAATGGTTCCCATCATGTCGTCGATGTCTTCGTCCTTGTCAACATTCTTGTCCAACACACAACCTTTGTTACAGGTGAATCCTCCTACAGACAAGTGGATTCCCTCTTGGTCTCTAGACTCCTAAGGCCAAGACAGAAGAGTGCTTAACATGGACACTGACATCCTTTTAGATCTAATCAAGCTAATATACGAAGGAGAAGAAGAAAGACATGTACCTTGTGAACGATGTTTGTCCTCGCGAAGTCCAGGCTGAGCTTCGATATTGAGCTCCTTGATAGGTCCTGCAAAACAAACAAAGGTACAAAAGAATTCCTACTCTACTGAGATTAGCTTAGATATAAATCCATCTACTGCAGACAAACTTATATGGAACAAGTACAAATTTGAAAGAAACAGGCCAAGCATTGATTGTATTAATGAGAACAAGTAAAAGTACTTACAATCCTTTGAATGAAGGTGCAATAGCTTCTTCCAGTTCTCCTTGTCCAACCCCTTTGCTCAAGTAATCTCCAATGATTGCCTTGATGAAATCTCACTCATGAGATCATAAGTTTGATGTAATTCTCAATCTCCATTCCCCCTTTTCACCATGAGAAGGCCTCCTTATATAGCCTTGGAGAGGTTCAACCACTTGAGAGATCTTTGGGATGAGTTGAGGATTTCTCTCCTTCAGTTGAGGATCTCCCCTAAGATCATGCCTTGACCATCTATTCAAATCCAACTACCTTCAGGAATTGAGGGATTCTTCCCTGATTTGCCTCAACAAACCCAAAATTTGCTTAGAAAAGGCATCACTCCCCCAAAAGGGGCACCAGAGCGCTATAACACTCCCCCAAAGAGGCTCAGGGAGCACCAGCTCTCCCTGTCAGTAGGTAGGGGAGCACTCCTCTCCAAAATTCATTTTAAAGTGGTTTTTCAAATGGAAAAAGGCTTGTACTCCTTGTCAACTGATTTCTCTTCTTCTAAACTGGACGTTGATGTGTCTTAAATGTCTTTACGATGCAGTTAAAGGTACGACATAGGAAATATGGCAGTATGATGTTTGCAACACTTATGATCAAGATGCGACAATCACGGACAAGATGCGACACTAACACTTGTAATGATGACACTTGCGACACTATCGAAGTGAGTAATTTTGAGGTGTAACAACCTTCAAATTCCAATGAACGACCCAGATCTCTCAACAAGTGATCTGACAGTTGAAAAATGAAAGAGACCATTCAATGGTTTGTAACCAATAGGGGCCCACCCTTGACCTTATGATGAACCAGGTGCCGACATTTTTCATCCTTCGGAAGTGCTGGATATCACACAGGCATGACGCATCACACCAACTACCACGCTGGATCATTATGCCATTCTTCTCTATATTTTGTCCCATAAGGTTCCCACGCCTTTCAATGGCTAGGAGCGCTCCTTAGCTAGCCGACGATCTACAATTTAAATTGGCTCTCAGAGCCCTCCCATCGGAGTACCTTTACTTTGTCCCTCTTGGATACTCCGACCATCGGGTTCCTTTGTCACTCACCATAATGGTACCAATGATCCTGATTTATCCATCTCCACCTTCGACAGATCTTGACGACTCATGATGACTTGGAGTTTCTCCTACCCAAGTTCTATATGACCTCATTCTAGGTACTTTCCACATGAACTTGCCACCTGGCTTCCATTTCCACTATGTACCTACCACCTGACATGACACGTGGCACACTCATACCCAAGGGACTCTGCCTCAAAGGGGTTCAAGTCTCCGTGACACATGGCACAATATTTATGTGACATGTGGCACCACCCACTTCATGACACCTAGGTTGACTTGGACTGTACATTATTGCAGGACACTTGTTTCAGCCTCCTAGATGCTGACCACTTGTCCCTTGTGCATTAGTTGGGGTGACATCATCCCCCTTACCGCCACTTACCAAAGGAACTTATAGGACATGTTATCACACAAGTTGTAGGTTGGGAAAATCCTAACCCAACCACCAATTGGAGACAACTAGGAGGGAACCTACCCACTGTCACCTTAGGCAGGTGTCCCCGTCACTTTAGAGGTGAGGTGGTCACCTTAAGGGGGGAATCCTGGTGACCCTAGGGAGAAATGAGACGGAAAAGTATGAAGATGAAGAGGATGTCCCTAGAGGTCAATTCTAAGTGATGTGAGGATATTGGGAAATATTCTTGGGAAGGTTTAAGGGTTTCCAAATGTGTTGAGTGACCTTTTGATAATGAAGTACCTACCCGAGACATAAGAAAACCAAGTATATGATGCAATAAAATCAATTGGAGATGAAAGTTAAGATTTTTGTCCCTAATATAAGTTTTTGGTAACAATATATATCATCAATGAAATGGAACAATAGGTTGCTATCTAAGTGCTAAAAATCAAGTGAAAGATACAAGAAATAGACTAGCTAAACACTAGTGAAACTCAAGATTTAAAGACCAATATACTAGCATGAAAAGGTAAAGTTGTTGTAAAAAAAATATGCAGAAATATATACCAGTCTTATGGCTGTAAAAAACAACTTATTACAGCAAGAAAATCAGCCACTAAAACTCCTCCAAACGTTTCCAAAAAGTGCGCTAGACCAAGTAGTCTAAGTGTGCAAACTTTGGGAAACTTTCAACGGTTGATTTGAGAGTTATTGAAGAAATTAGATTAGGATTTCTATAGCCCTAATGTTTGAAGATGAAATTTTCTAACAAAATCAAGAACTACCCCTTAGGAGGGGATTCCCTAGTGGTTGAAAGGTTCTCTAAGCACAAGGAACAAAACCCAAGTTGCAAAAAGTTAATGCGGCAAGCAATTATGTTTCCCAATGCAATATTGTATTTCTCCAATTCAAGAATATTCAGAATATTGCCTTTAAAATTGGGTGGATGGGGTCTTTAAATCACAATTTAGATAAACAAAAACTCTAGGGGCGTAAACCCTCTTAATCCCTAGGTTATGCCAACCAAACTTAGGGTAAATCCAGGAGGGTATACACACTCGTATTTCTCCTAGAAACCCTTGCAAAAAAAGAAAGAATTAAAACCTTAACAAAGAGATGAAGAAATGATGGAGTGTGTATATGTCATACTCCTCCCTAGGGTTTCCACCAACAATAACCAAAATAAGCAAGAAATAAATAACATATGCATATTTTTCCTTACCTAATCCAAGAAAATGAGATAACAAACCCTAGTTACCATGCAATATTCATACATGAGTCAAGAGAGCAAGTCTTTAGGGGGTGCACATCACTCCTCCTTA
The DNA here is from genome assembly GCA_000966675.3 of Picea glauca. Lineage (NCBI taxonomy): Eukaryota > Viridiplantae > Streptophyta > Pinopsida > Pinales > Pinaceae > Picea > Picea glauca. Next base: position 32,372 of record JZKD02S0802370.1, on the reverse strand, counting down.
TCCATTCACCAAGAGATATTCATCAAGAGACATTCCACAAGAGAGAAACACCAAAATCACCAAGAGTAGTGAAAATTTAAGCCCAATACTTCTCACAATGGGAGAGTTATGTTATGAAATGAGATCTTATGATCTATGTTTATATAAATGTCTCCAAAATAGTTTGTCCACATAATATTAGGGTAAACCACAAGACTAGGGGTCAACAACCCTAATATTTCCCCTTTTACAAAATAATATTAAACAATTCACTTAAAATTTACTTTTACACAAAAATAAACCCTAATTCAAAGTGACATCACCCCTTTAGGGGACGTTTTGACACTATGAAAAAGTTGTTGGTGTTGGAGGAGTGTAGTTAGGATTCCCAAAGCCACATGTTAATAATCCAAGTCACTTCCTTCATGTTCAAAGCCTCATTCTCCTAAAAAATTTCATGTCCCAGTGAGTGGTAAACTCACCACCAAACCCTAGCCCCCCTAGGTGACATCATGCCTCTAAAGGTGAAATTTTTCCTCTCCTAGGAAAAAAATTTGTCATGTGAGGGTTGTAAATGTGTTGAACCCGCACAAACAATATCTAGCTAGCAAATTACATACACAGTTTGCAGATAAAATATGAGAAAAGAGAAACAAGAGAGAAAGAAGGGAAGAATTCTCATTAACCAAATGAATGAATGATAATTTACACATGGTATACTCTGTATAACTCAACTAATGTGCACTGGAGGAGAAGACAATGTGCCATAGTGGTGGTCTAGAGTGATATGGACACACACCGACAGTTACAAGAGTAAACTGCCACCTAGTCTAGTCTCTCAGGCAGTTAACTGCCACCTAGTCTGAGTTAACTAGTCTCTCAGTCTCCAGTTAACTGACTAAAACATAGTGAAGTGAGGAGGAGATCAGGGAATCATGAGTATTGTGCTAGTATAGTGATAATCCCAAGGACAATGCACATAAGATGGTGATGATCCCAATGTAGCATCTAGACTCCACTCAATTGATCAAACTGAAGTGTGAACTCAAGAGAATATTCTCCTAGAGGAATATTCTCCCTAGTCTATAGGAGACTGAATAATGACAAATAAACATAGGGAAAACCTTAGGAAAAATAAAACCTAGGTGTGTGTGAAGTATCTCCAACACCCCCTGAACATCATTATGATGAAAAAAGAATGGGTCTCGACAATGAGGCCATGTTAGGTACCCAAATACAAAATATTCACTAAAATAAATGAGA
>JZKD02S0802370.1:0-26897 GCA_000966675.3 Picea glauca | reverse complement strand
AAGAAATCTTGGAGATTATCGAAGGTTTTTGGATCCAAAGTGAGAAATTCCACCTCGAGAATGTGTCCCCTCATCTCGTCTTGTTTTCCAAAAAAAACTTCCATGGTGGTCCAGGCTTCATTGGGGGTTTTAAAGGAGGATATGTGAAAGAGGAATTCAAGAGAAATGAGACTGCAAATAGTTCCAAACGCTTCAACCATTCGATTCAGATACGTGGATTTTTCTATGGATGATGTGGGTTCGGTCTCTATGTTCATGGTTAACCTGTATAATCCTTTTCCTCGAAGATGCATTATCATATTCTCCTTCCATGCAAATAAAATGTACGGTGTAAGAATGAATTTGTTTAGAAATTCCATTTTTTCATTGTCTTCAATCTTTGGTACCTTCAAAAAGAATCTGGTGTGTCTTTTTCCTAGAAATATGTTGGCTCTCATACTATGTAAATTTGTTGATCCTGCACAGAAAAGATATATCTAGAAAATGGCATACATAGTTTGCAGAGAAAATATGAGAAAAGAGAAACATGAGAGAAAGAATGGAAGAATTTTGATTAACAAAATGAATGAATGATAATTTACACATGATATACTCTGTATAACTCAACTAATGTGCACTGGAGGAGAAGACAATGTTCCATAGTGGTGGTCTAGAGTGATATGGACACACAACGACAGTTGTAAAAGTAAACTGCCACCTAGTCTAGTCTCTCATGAAGTTATGGGAGTTAACTGTCACCTAGTCTAATGATTCGGATTATTTTTTAGAACAAAATGAAAGCAGAGATATTACAATGAAATACACATAAATATTGCTAGAAATAGAAAAATACAGTAATAAATGATTTCTATTAATGAAATAAATGTATAGAGACTGTAAAAATACAGAGTGAAAGACTCACTAGAATGGTGGCATCTTATCTCTGAGAATGGATGTGACAACTACTCACATTCACAAGAAGATGATTGTTACAATGAGGCTCCAAAGGCCTTTTAAAAATAAGGAAAATCCAAAACCCTAACCCCAGAAGATGAAAATCCAAAAGATTTGTGGGCCCCGATGGGGGCAGTTGATACGTCAACTTCATGGGGGTGTAACTTTTGCATATGATCTCCATTTGGGGTGCTCGATACACCGTTGGAAAGGTATAATAAATAAGAACTATTTTTTCCTATCCTAGGACAATTCCTTAGGTAGTTTCCTGGTCCCCAAATCCCCCAAAACCATTGTTTAGGGCCTCAAAGCAGTCCCAAAAGTTTGGAACCCGAAAAACTGTCAAAAAGCTGCCAAGGTGGAAAACTATTTTTCAAGCCAGTGGAATAGGTGGGTGGCCACCAATATCCACCTAGATCAATCCTCCCTCCTTAGGAAGCAATGGTCTCCATTGCATTGAGTTCTCAAGGGAGAGGGGGAAGCATTTGTTGAACCTGAACCTTGGTGAGATGCTTTCCTTACTAGAGAAGTTGTGTTGCTTAGTTTGTTGAAGGCTGTCACAAATGTAAATGTGTTGAACCTACCCATAATAGATCTAGATAAACAATAATACACACATTTGCAGATAGAATTGGAGAAAGAATAAGAAGGCGAGAAAGAATGAAAGAATTCTCATTAACCGTTATGAATAATGAATAGTTTACATATGATATACTCTGTATAACTCAATGAGTGTGCACTAGAGGTGAAAAAATGTGCCATAGTGGTGGTCTAGAGTGATTTGGACACACACCAGCAGTTACGGGAGTGAAATGCCACCTAGTCTAGTCTCTCAGATAGTTACGAGAGTGGACTGCCACCTAGTTGAGTTAACTAGTCAACTAGTCTTCAGTTAACTGACTGAACATAGAGTAGTGAGGAGTTAACTCAGGGAATCAATAGTAATGTGCCAGTCTGGTGATGATACCAAGGCAAGGTAAAATTAGCATGGTGATGATCCCAATGTTGCATGGTGATAAAACCAATGCAGCATCTAAACTCAACTCAACTAGTCAAACTGAAGTATCAACTGAAAGATAATATTCTCCAGGTGGAATATTCTCCCCTAAAATATAGGAGACTGGATAATGACTAATTATGACTAATAAACAAGGAAAAACCTTACGAAAAATAAATCCTAGGTGTGTGTGAAGTAACTCCAACACCCCCCTTGAACATCACTATGGTGAAAATAAAGAATGGGTCCCGGCAACGAGGCCATGTTAGGTACCCAAATACAAAATATACACTGAAATAAAGTGAGGAAAGAGGGAAAACCTCATGGGAATAACCGCCCCTCAAGGTACAATGTATGTAAAAAAAAGAACTACATTTGCTAGGCAACTATGTCCTTCACTCCAAGACAACTTCGCAGAGAATGAAACTTCTGCTCAGTGAAGGTATTGGTGAAGATGTACGTCATCTGTTCTACTGAAGAACATAACTGTAAGTCGATGATCCCCTCATGTACCATGTCCCAGATGTAGTGCATGTGGATCTTCATGTGCTTCATCCACTGACTCTAAACTGGATCTCTGCAGAACTTCAAAGTGCTCTGGTTGTCACACCAGATGACGATCGACCAATGAAATTGAATGCCCTGCTCAGTGAGAAAATATTTTAGCCACATAGCCTAGATGGTTATGTTAACTACCCCTTTGTACTCTGCCTTGGTTGAAGATAGAGAAATGGGATCTTTCTTCTTTCTTGACCAACAAATAGGCCTGAAAACAAGACTAAGTGAGTAACCAGATGTGGACTTGTGATCAATGCTATCACTAACCCAGTCGAAATCAGTAAACCCGATGAGATTTAATGTAGAGTCTGCTGCATAATGAATCCAAAAGGTGATGGTGCCCTATATGTATCGAAGGATACGCTTTGCAGCTTCTAAATGTAGCTCATGCGGCTCCGGCATGAACCTGGGAACTGCGCCAACTACATATGAGAGGTATGGTCTAGAGTGTGTGAGATACAACAAGCTCCCCACTAGTTGTATGTACAGTGTGTTGTTAACCAATGGAGTCTCCCCACATCCTCAAGTTTGATTCCTGATAGGAAAGGAGTCGGAGCAGACTTGTAGTTTGTCATGTGAAATATCTCAAGGAGATCTCGTGCATACTTGGCTTGAGACAGTTTGATGCCTAATGCATCCTGACTGATCTCAAGTCCAAGAAAGAATTGTAGTGAACCCATGTCCGTCATCAAAAACCTGTCATGTAGAATCCTCTTGACTGCAACAATTGTTGAATTCGAGCACCCGGTGATCAACAAATCATCAACATACAAAACTAAAAGTTGAAGTGAATTAGTCATCCTGAGCATGTAGACATTCAGGTCTGATTTACAAAGTACAAAGTTTTGTGACAATAGGTAGGAGTCCATCTTGGCATATCATGCCCTCAGAGCTTGATTGAGGCCATAAAGTGACTTCTTCAGTCGATAGACCAAATATGAGTCCTGCATAAATCTCTGGGGCTGCTCCATGTAGATCTCCTCGGAGAGATCACCGTGAAGAAATGCATTCTTCACGTCCATCTAATGAACTTCCAATCCCTTGGCTACTGCAGTGGCAAGTTCCAATCATATGGAATCCATCTTCACTACTAGAGTGAAGGTCTCATCATAGTCAATACCATGCACCTGCTGAAATCCTTTGGCAACAAGCCTAGCTTTTTATCTTCTAATCTGTCCATCTTCTCGAGGAGGGAGTTGTACTCCTCCTTCATGGTGGATTCCCAAAAGGGATTTCCAGCAGCCTCACCATAAGATTGTGGATCTGAAGAATGAACCAAGAAAATTTTCGTGGAAGGAAATGCTTCAGTGGAAGTGACTGCAACAAGAGGCTCCTTGAAAACAGATGGAGTCCTCCTAGTATTGGCTGGATCACCAATGAGATCCCCTGCATCCTGAAGAGTAGTTTGTGCCCACTTGGGCCTCTGCTCTGGCTCTATAATTGCATCTGGATGCTCCGACTCTGCATCTAACTGTATTGACTCTGAATCTAAATCATATGAGTCCTATGAATCAAAACTCTCGTCTGAAGAAGAGTCAACATGTGCATTCTCATCATCTCAGACAGGTGGAAGAGTGAAGGTGTCTGCATGCGGCTGTTGAGGTACATGGGAGACATTTTCCTCAAATTGGACACTACGCTCAATGATGAGCTGGTCTGAGGAAAGATCAATAAGTTGATATCCCTTCACACCATCAGGGTATCCAGAAAAAATGCACTCAGTGCTCTATGGATCAAGTGCCTTCCTCTTTTCAGAGGGAATCTGGGCCCATGCATGTGAACCAAAAATGTGAAAGTGGGTCACTTCCGGTTTGAGGCCGCTCCAAGCTTCATAGGGAGTCTTATCCTTGATATATCTATGGGGAGATCTGTTTTGGATGTATGTTGCACAATTAAGTGCTTCCACCCATAGTCTCTGTGGTAGTGACTTTGCATGTAGCATGCAAGATGCCATCTCCTTTAGAGATCGATTTTTTCGCTCAGCAACTCCATTTTGCTGAAGAGTATAGGGAACTGTGTGTTGCAACTGAATCCCTGCCTCATGGCAAAGATTATGGATCTCATGATTTACATACTCTCCCCTATTATTAGTTCGGATAACTTTGATCTTGTTTTCAGAATTTTTCTCAACCAGGGCTTTGAAATCTTTAAGGTGTTGAAAGACCTCAGATTTTTTCCTGAGAAAATAGATCCATGTAAAATGTGAGAAATCGTAAAAAAAAATGAGAACAAACTTCGCTTCGTTGATCAATGGATGTGGAAAAGGACCCATAATGTCACTCTTGATCATATCTAAAGGTGCGGAGGCTCTTTGAGACTTTCGCTTGTTGAATTTCTCTTGAGGGTGTTTCTCGAGAACACATCCCTCACACACTCCCTTGGAGAAATGGATGTCTGGTAGACCATCAACCAATCTATGCTTGATAATATGTTGCATGTATCTGAAATTCAGATGTCCAAACCTTTCGTGCCATATCCTACTACTTTCATCATCATGAGTAAGCAGTAAAGCAGAATCAGGTTCAATGAATTCAGAAAAAGTATACAATCTAGAATGATGATTTACCTCACCGGTAGCAACCCTGGAGTTGGTTTGCATGTTGTATATGTCTATGAAATTCGGTGTGAATATGACTTTCTTTCCGGTGTCGGAATTCATCATCTCATACACAGAGAGAAGGTTGACAAAAAGTTTGGGAACGTGCAACACATTCTCGAGGCTTCTGTTGGTGAGTTCAATCCTTCCTTTGCCAGTGACTTCGACAGAAGAGTTGTCCCCCATCAGAATGGGAGGACCTTTGCATGCATCCAAAGAAGAATATATTTCTTTTGAGGCAGCCATGTGATGTGATGCTCCTGAATCAACGATCCAAGCATCGAGAGAGGAGTTGATGGAAATCAAGGCATGGCTAGAATTTCCTTTCTTGGAATTCGGATTTTTAGGCTTCTTCTTCTTGGTACCCTCGGGGATGTGATCTCCAAGTTTGTTTTGATGAAGTATTTGAGACATCAGATCTATTTTTTTTTGCATGCATGCTAATTCTGAATGGAATCCTTTGTGACAATACATACATTTCTCTCTTTTTCTTCCCTTTTCTCCTTTGGATCCGGAGGCATCGGTGAAAGGTTTTGTGTACCCTTCCTTCTTCAAATGTGCATGAGCTTTCCATTTATCTTTATCTTTAGATTTATGGTATTTGTGGATTCCATATTGCACAATGAGTGCATGCACCTTTGGGCCTTTGATTGTGCCCATGCTGATGAGCTTCGTTTTCTCTTGTGTCAGTGCTTCGATAAAGTCCTCAAGAGAAGGCATCTTCTAGGTGGCTCCAGAGGTGAATCTGATGTAATGGAATGTGGATACGAATACAGAGAATTAAATACCAATCTTGGAGAGAATGGTGAGAACCATTTGTTTCTCCTCCTTCGATTTATCAACCCCGCAAGCTTTGAGTTGCAACAGTAAATCCTTGAATTTTGTAAAGAAATCTTGGATATTTTCGAAGCTTTTTGGATCCAATGTGAGCAGCTCCACCTCCAGCATGTGTCCCCTCATCTCATCTTGTTTTCCAAATATCCCTTCCAATATGGTCCAGGCTTCATTGGGAGTCTTACAGGAAGATATGTGAAAAAGGAGATCAAGATAAATAAGATTGCAAATTGTTCTGAGTGCCTCATCCATGCGATTCAAATACTTGGTTTTTTCTATGGCTGATGTCGGTTTTGTATCTATATTCAAGGTTAACCTGTAAAACCCTCTGTTTTGGAGATGTATGGTTGTTTTATTCTTCCATGAAAAATAGTTGTAAGGTGTAAGAATGAATTCTTTTGGGGAATCCATCTTTTCGTTGTCTTCAATATTTTGTACCTGCAAAAATATTTGGTGTAGATTTTTCTTAGCAGTCTGTCAGCTATGATACCATGTAAATGTGTTGAACCTGCATAGAATAGATCTAGATAAACAATAATACACACATGTGTATATATAATTGGAGAAGTAAGAAGAAGGAGAGAAAGAATGAAAGTATTCTCATTAACCGTTATGAATAATGAATAGTTTACACATGATATACTCTGTATAGCTCAATGAGTGTGCACTGGAGGTGAACCAATGCACCATAGTGGTGGTATAGAGTGATCTAGACACACACCAATAGTTACGGGAGTGAAATTCCACCTAGTCTAGTCTCTTAGGCAGTTATGGGAGTGGACTGCCACCTAGTTGAGTTAACTAGTCAACTAGTCTTCAGTTAACTGACTAAATAGAGAGTAGTGAGGAGTTAACTCATGGAATCAATGGTAATGCGCTAGTTTGGTGATGATACCAAGTCAATGTTGAATTAGCATGGTGATTATCCCAATGTTGCATGGTGATAAAACCAATGCAACATCTAAACTCAACTCAACTAGTCAAACTGAAGTGTTAACTAAAAGAGAATATTCTCCAGGTGGAATATTCTCCCCTAAAATATAAGAGACTGGATAATGACTAATTATGAATAATAAACAAGGAAAAAGAAATCCTAGGTGTGTGTGAAGTAACTCCAACAACAAACCTGTTGTTGGCGAGGTTGAGTTTGTTCAACCACTCGAGCTACATGAGATGACTGTGTGCAGAATGAATGTTTTCCACTTGTTGCAATCTTGTCGACTTTCTTTTGTTGGATAGAAGGTTCTTGGGTTAAGTCTGTAGTGGTTGCAATGTCCTTTTGTTCACCTTTTGAATAGATTGTGAAGAAGTTGAATTTTGTAGGATGAGATACTACCTTACAACACTGTTTAGGTGGGATAGTAGTTGGAACTACCTTTGGTATCCTGTAGAGATGACCCCCCAGAGTAACAATGACACTACGGGGTCAAGACTCATAGATAACATGACGCTTCCCAATATATGATTGGCCCAAGAGAACATCACATACATCCAGTGGGGAAACATCACATAATACCTCATCCTTGAAGGGTTGGATGCCGTATGAAAATCAAAACTGTTGGATGACACAAAGATCTCGTCCCTTGTGAATCCACCCGATGTTGTATGGTTGCGGGTGTGGTGTTGTCGACAATCCCAACTGTTTGACAACCTCTGCTAAGATGAGGTTCTTCTGGCTTCCACTATCAACAATAAAATGCAGCAGGGTTCCCTTCACCCACATCTATGAATGAAAAAGGCACTCCCCCTCTTCAGGATCTGTTGGTTCTTCTGGTTGAATTATTGCAGTCACGAAAATAACAGTGGGGTCTGCGTCGGTGATCTGTCTTCTACCAGTATTTTCTGAATCTGATTATGAATTAGGGTTCAACTCCTTGTCTTTGATCTTGGCCACCAATGACTGTTTTGAGCGACATTCTTTGGTGTTGTGCCAGGGGATTTTATGGAAATCACACCATTTTCCAGTGTCCTTGTTCATCTTTCTGTTACCCTTCTTTTCCTATGGCTTGGATTAGTTTTCTAAAGGTTGGTTGTTATGGACAAATTTACCATACTTTGGTTGTTGCGGATTTGTTGATCTGGATTTATGCAGGAACACAATGAAATACATAAATACACATAAACACAGATATGCAGTGGAAATAAGACTTCATTTCATTAATAACAAATGACTGAAATATGCTTACAGACATAATGGAAATACACTTGTTAGGGCGTTGGTAGCTTATCTCTGAGAAGATATGTGGAAACTACTGGCTTCTGACCTCTGTATTACAATGAGGCTCAAAGGCCTATATATCATTGAGAAACAATGGAAAACCCCAAACATCCAAAAACCTAACCCTAGGAGATGAAACGCCAGAATATGGGCCCCGTCGGGGTAAATTGGTACATCGATTTTCCGGGGTCTTAACTTTGGCATACTATCTCTGTTTGACGCAAATGATACATTGTTAGAAACATATATCCAAGGACTAGAATTGTTGACAATGAATATCAAGTCCAGACTAAACTAATATTCGCCAGAAGTTTGATGCCAAAAAAATGTTGTTTAGGGCCTCAAAACGGCTAAAAATAGTAAATTGTGCGGAAACTGAAAAAATGAAAGAAGAAATGGTGGGGGTCCAAGTGGAATAGGTGGGTGGCCACCAATATCCATCTGGATCATTTGCAGACCCAAAATCCCGCTTGTTATGGTGCTTAAATTTCTTCTTGATTTTAACAACATATCGATAAGTCCCAGTGATGAGATGTCCAAAAAATCCATTTCAGTTTGGATGTATTTGTGTAGAGCCCCACGATATTTCAAAACCAAATGTCACTCAAAGTATTTGATACCCTAATTGGTGCATAAGGTATGGAAGGTATTGGTGAACTCAGACACATCTTGGCCCCTCTCTTGCTAGAGTGTGGTCCATCTCATGTATTAGTCATCATAGTTGCCAACATGGTAATATTGTTCCTTGACCGCATCCACAAAAAAATCCCAAGTGGGCTCAGTCCCATATATTCCAGACTCCTCTATGGAAATTTTCTTCTAGTAAGTTTCCCACCAATGTTTGACATGGGGGAGAGTCTTAACAAATGTGAAGGTGATCTTTTCCTTGTCGGAAAAATTGTGAACAGAGAAATAACCTTCTAGCAGATTTAACCATTTTTCTAGGGAATATGCATCTATCTTTTCTTCAAATACGGGAATATCAAAATTAACTTATACCTTAAAATGCGAGTTGCCTCCAAAGTGGTCGCTTCATGAAGACGCGCCTGTTGTTATCAACATGCATTGAAGGATGTGAGAAAAATTCTCCATCATTTTGTCGCTCTGTCATGTGAGAGATTTCTCAAGCAATAGATTAATATAATCTTATGCTCTGTTGTTTTTCTTTTCTTATTCCATGAAGGGTTTCTTTGGCGTACGAGAGATATTGTCCTCAAGAGAGTTAAGATCGAGACCCAACTTGCTATACTCAGACCTTGTCGAGGACATGCACTGAAAAACGATCAAGATCAACCTACTCTGATACCATGGATCCGTATTATTTTTTAGAATGAAATGAAAGCAGAGATATTAAAATGAAATACACATAAATATTTCCATAAATAGAGAAATACAGTAATACATGATTTCTATTAATGAAAGAAATGTATAGAGACTATAAAAATATAGAGTGAAAGACTCGCTAGAATGGTAGTATCTTATCTCTAAGAAGAGATGTGACGACTACTCGCATTTGTAATAAGATGATTGTTACAATGAGGCTCCAAAGGCCTTTTAAACATAAGGAAAATCCAAAACCCTAACCCCAGAAGATGAAAATCCAAAAGGTTTGCGGGCCTCGATGGGGGTAGTTGATACGTCAACTTCCTGGGGGCGTAACTTTTGCATACGATCTCTATTTGGGGTGCTCGCTACACCGTTGGAAAGGTCTAACCGAGAAAAAAAAAATTGACTGGCTAAGCCTAGTGCCTTTTGCAATCGCCTGGTCCCCAAATCCCCGAAAAACGTCATTTAGGACCTCAAAACAACCCTAGAAGTTTGTAACCCGATATACTGTCGAAAACTGCCAAGGTGGAAAACTGTTTTTCGAGCTAGTGGAATAGGTGGGTGGCCATCGATATCCACCTAGATCATATAAGTTAAATAGTCTCTCAGTATTCAGTTAACTGACTAAAATAGAGTGAAGTGATGAGGAGATCAGGAAATCATGAGTAATGCGTTAGTCTAGTGATAATCCCAAGGATAATGTGCATTAGCTGGTGATGATCCCAATGTCAGATGTTGATGATTCCAATGTGGAATCTAGACTACAGATCAAACTGAGGTGTGAACTGAAGAGAATATTCTCCTATATGAATATTCCCCCTAGACTATAGGAGACTGAATAATGACTAATAAACATAGGGAAAACCTTTAAAAACAAAATTAAATATGGATAAGTGAAGGGGTAATCAGAATATAAATTGAGAGGAATGGAGGGGAAAAAGAGATGTGATAAGAGTGGAGAGTTATGGTGATTTCTTGCTAGAGATAGATTTTTTATGGGTTTTGAACCCATAAATTGGAGAAAACTGGGGTCTTGGACCCAAAAAATTTAAATTCACTTCCAATAGATTGGCTTTATTCCACATGAAAGAGGCATCATTTTCCACTTTAAACTTTAAACCTGGATATCTTGAGCATACGAACTTGGATTTTTGATCCGAAAAATGTGTGACGAATCTGAGACCGAGGAATACACAAAGAAATTACAATAGTTCAAAAATTTTCATCTTCTGAAATCATTTTTTTATTAATTCAAGAATGATAAAATATAGGTGACCAAATTTTGGTCAACAAAACCTTGATGAGAAGAGGATATCATGGAGGCAGTTCAAAGGATATTTCCAAGAGAAATATTTTTCTGAGATTTACTATGAGAGAAAGATGAAAGAGTTCTTTGAACTCAAGTTGGGAACCATGGAAATGGAGGAATATGAGAATCGGTTCTTTGAATTGTTGAAGTGTGTTGACTTCATCAAGGATGAGAAGGTTAAAATCCAAAGGTCTCTAAGTGGGTTACCCTCCTTCTATAGTGACAAGATACAATATGATAATCCCAATACTTTGGAGGAAACCATAAGGAGAGTAAAACACCTTGATGAGCAAAGAAACAGAACGTCGGTTTTCCAAAAAACTTGGAATGACAAGATAAAAGGGGAAAATGATCAAAGGCAGAAAGGTTTTAAGCCACCATTTTTCAGAAATAACTCCCAAGCAAATCAAAAAGGTCAAGCAGCCCGAAATTAGCAAAAGAATGCAGATTCATTTGAGAAAAGGCCAAGGTAATAACCTGTTCAATGTTGGGGATGTGAGGGAAATCACTTATATAGGGACTACCCTCACAATGGATAAAGAATGAGGACTATCCTAAACATTCAAGAGGCTGAAACAATGGAATACATGGGAGGAGGCATGCCAAGGATTTATGCAGCCTTGGACAAAAGGCAAGCATAATATCAACCCCCCATGATTGAAGTGGAATGTACGATTGATAACCAATCCATAACAATTTTGATTGATTCTGGAGCTATCCATAGTTACATAAATGGTAACATTGCTGAAATATTTCACTTGCAAAGAAGTAAGCATAAGAAATCTTGGTTAGTTCAGTTAGCCACATGGGGCTAAGAGGAAAATCAATGAGTTGGTTAAATATTGTCCGATAGACATGAATGGATTTAGCACAAAGATAGATGTAAACATCATATCATTGGGTTCATATGAATGTCTAATTGGAATGGATTGGTTGGAGAAACATCATGCAGTCCTATATTGTTACAACAAGACAATTGCATGTCTTGATGAGGAAGGAAAGCAAGGAAAGATTCAAGGCATCCCAAAGGTTGTAGTTGTTAGAGAGATTTCAACTCTGAAGTTGAAGAAGAGATTCATGAAGGGATGTTAGATGTTTGCAACCCATATGGAAGAGGCAACCAAAGACAAAGTGTCAAGCATTGAAGATCATTTGGTCTTGAGGAATTTTGAAGATGTTTTTAGAGAAATTCCAGGATTTCCACTAAAGAGAGACATTGATTTCTCTATTGATTTGGTGCCAGCAGTTACCCCAATGTCTAAGACACCTTAAGAAATGGGCAAACAAGAACTAAAAGAGTTGCAGATGCAGCTTGACGAACTTATGAAGAAGGGGTATATACGCCCAAGTGTGTCACCTTGGGGAGCCCACGTTCTTTTTGTGAAGAAGAAGGATGGATACCTAAGGTTGTGTATTGATTTTAGACAGCTTAATAAGGTTAGCATAAAGAATAAGTATCATCTGCCTATAATTTTTTATTTGTTTGATCAGCTAAAAGGTGCAAGAATATTTTCAAATATTGACTTGAGATCATGCTATCATCAAGTAAGGATAAAGGAAGAAGACATCAGCAAGACAACATTCAAAACAAAATATGGGCATTATCAATTCACGGTAGTGCCATTTGGACTATCAAATTCCCTATCAATATTTATGTGTCTAATGAATGGATTGTTCAGGAAGTACCTGGACAAGTCTTTGATTGTGTTCTTAGATGACATACTCATCTATTCTAAATCAAAAGAGGAACATGAGCAAGCATAGTATCAATCCACCATGATTGAAGTGGAAGGTAAGATTGATAACCAGTCCATAACAATTTTGATTGATTCTGGAGCTATCCATAGTTACATAAATGGTAACATTGCTGAAAGATTTCAATTGCAAAGAAGTAAGCATAAGAAATCTGGGTTAGTTCAGTTAGCCACAGGGGGCTAAGAGGAAAATCAATGAGTTGGTTAAATATTGTCTGATAGACATGAATGGATTTATCACAAAGGTAGATGTAAACATCATATCGTTGGGTTCATATGGCTATCTAATTGGCATGGATTGGTTGGAGAAACATCATGCGGTCCTAGATTGTTACAACAAGACAATCACATGTCTTGATGAGGAAGGAAAGCAAGGAAAGATTCAAGGCATTCTAAGGGTTGTAATTGTTAGAGAGATTTTAGATATGCAGTTGAAGAAGATCTTCAGGAAGGGATGTTAGATGTTTGCATCCCATATGGAGGAGAAAACCAAAGAAAAAGTGTTAAGCATTGAATATCATTCGATCTTGAGGAATTTTGAAGATTTTTTTAGAGAAATTCCATGATTTCCACTAAAGAGAGACATTGATTTCTCTATTGATTTGGTGCCAAGTGTTTTCCCAATGTCTAATACACCTTACAGAATGGGCACACTAGAACTTAAAGAGTTGCAGATGGAGCTTGAATAAATTTTGAAGAAGGGGTATATACGCCCAAGTGTGTAAGCTTGGGGAGCCCCAGTTCTTTTTGTGAAGAAGAAGGATGGAACCTTAAGGTTGTGTATTGATTTCAGACAGCTGAATAAGGTTACCATAAATAATAAATATCATTTGCCCATAATTGTTGATATGTTTGATTAGATAAAAGGTGCAAGAATATTTTCAAAGATTGACTTGAGATCAGGCTATCATCAATTAAGGATAAAGGAAGAAGACATAAGCAAGACAACATTCATAACAAGATATGGGCATTATCAATTCACGGTAGTGCCATTTGGACTATCAAATTCCCTAATAGTATTTATGTGTCTAATGAATGGAGTGTTCAGGGAGTAACTGGACAAGTTTGTGATTGTGTTCTTAGATGATATACTCGTCTATTCTAAATCAAAAGAGGAACATGAGAAACATTTAAGAATGGTGTTGCAAGTTTTAAGAGAGCATAAATTGTATGCTAAGCTAAGTATGTGAATATTTTATCAAAAGAAGATTCACTACTTGGGGCATATAATATCAACAACATGGATAGAAGTTGATCCTGAGAAGATAGAGGCCATTAGAGGATGGCCATTGCCAAAGAATGTGACAGAGGTTATATCATTTGTTGGCATAGGGGCAGACCCAAGGTTGAACGCTCAAGAGCGCACCAACAAAACCCTAACTATCGGCCCTTTTGGAAACACCTGCGAAGTAGATGAAGTCTCACCCGAGGTAGAGGCAGGGGTGGTTGCAAGACTCAGGTGTTTGCAAACTTAGCTGGGACACCGATCTGTGATTTCATTTCTTACATCACACTTAGCATTAGTTATTCCTTAACATATAATCATTAATACACTTTGCCGAAAGCACAGAGCATCGCAGTAAATACTTTGACTAAATATGATTCAGTACTTAGCCACAGAAATATAGATTAGATTCAACAAATCAAACACTAAGCATATTATATATCTAACATTCATTCATATATCATAATCACAGAGCATAACTAGATCTATTTAATCACATTAAGCACTTAGCCAAGAAGGAAATAAACACATCAGGTCGAAGCACAGAGCACAATACACACAGTTACCATGGTTCACCCCTAACCTGAGGCTACATCCACAAAGTCTTCTTTATATTATCTTGGTCAAGCAGTTACAGCACAGAGCTCCAATGATCCCTACTTCGTACAGGACAGAAGATCTGCGTAGCTCACTAGATCCTTCTTCCTTGCTCCTCAACATCCAACAACCTGCACTTGGCTCTCCGATCTCATGCATAGAGCACTCTAAGATACATATGATCACATAGATTCAACTACTAGCACTAAGCTTTCATTCATACACCATGCAGATGTATTACATTACTATCTCCTTATCTTACTATTTATATTTCCTATTTATAGATTACAAAATGGGCCTAAACGTGGGTAAACCCACGGGCCAACATCCCTTTCCCGTTACATCATCCCAAAACCCTAAAATGGACCGCAAAATAGGTCTTTCTTCCTTATTTTCTACTTCGCGTTGCACTCCTTCCTTAGCAAGCTATCACAGTCCCAAAAGTGGTCAAGTATGACCAAGTACTCTTCAAAACTTGGTCAAGGACCAACAGCCCCCAACACTCACCCGTGACTCATCCCAAGTCACTCATGTTTGACCAATTCTTCTTCGAACACCTCGAGCTTAGCTCGGGCCGCTTCGACTTGTTGCTTTGCTATTTTCTCTTGCTCAACAAACTCCTGGATGAGTGCATTATTGACTGGTCCTTCTAGGTGCTTCTCTGTTGTAATCACGACCTGTTGTAGTTCTGTCCCTTGGTTCTCAATCTCTAAGAACAATTGATATGCCTTATCCTACAAAGGTTGAATTTGTTGTGTTACTTCCATGACCTTGCTCTGGATCGTGTGGATCTATTGTTGTGTGACACGTTGCTCATGGGATCGCTTCATTTTCTCTATGGTTGGTAGGGCCTTCAACTGCATATGAATTCTATCTGCCTGCTACTTCGCCTCCTAGAGTTGCGACTCCAGTTTATGTAATTCCGAGTTCTCAGTTAGTTTCTCATGTATCTGCGCACTTCTGGTACTTAGTTGTTTACATTCTTCAGTGAGTTCTTTGATCCTTTCTACTATACCTTGGGTATTTATTTCTCGCTGGCCACGCTCTTCTTGCGGGGTGCTTGGTATGATCTGAAGCTCTAAGTCCATGACTCTTTGTTGTAGTTTCTAAATAACTTCAGCAAGCTTCATTACCTGATGATCTAAGGGTTCTTCGGCCTTTTTTTCTAAGCCAGTTACAGAGTGAAATGCTCTATTGACAACTTCTTCTATCTCGATTTGCTTTGCGAGAAGGTGCTCCTTCTCCTTTTGGATTTTCACGCGTTCTTTATCATACTTCTCTTGGATGGCCTCCTTCTCTTGTTGTGCATCTTGGCGATGCTCTATGATTTCCTTGTGTGTGTGCTTTAGGGCCTGTATAGCTTGCGTAGTTACTTCTTTTGCTTCTCGAAGGTGTACTTCGACTATGTCGGCAATCCGACGAAGTTGAACTGATTCGTCTCCCACTTCAGTTGTTCCTTCTAGCATAGGTGTAGTGGAGACTACGTTGTTAGACTGGAGGGCTCATTGTACTCCTTGGAGCTAGGCTTCAATTCTTTCGTACATCGTCTGTTTCTTAGCCTCCTACTTTTCTGTAATTTCTTCTATGGCTTCATTCAAAGTTGCAAGGAGAAAGATGAAGTCATTGGGGTTGAGCGTGGTCTTCATCTTGGTCACAGTTGCTTTTGATTTCTTCTTAGAGGAATACTTCGAAGGGGACCCTTTTCTCTTCTTTGGAGCTTCGACTTCATATTTTGGTTGTTGCTCGACTTCCTCTAAGTCTTTGTTGTTACCTTCTTGATTGGGTGTGATGGAATTTGTCTTCGTAGAGTAGCTATCTACATCCTGAACCTCTTCAGTCTTCTTTGTTTCCTTTGTCTTCATTGTCTTCTTCATCTTACTGGGCCCAGGTGTGTCCTGTGCAGCTTTTAGGCTATCAATATCTGAAATGTCTGCTGGATCTGCTGGAACAAGGAGGTCTGCCGACCATTCCTTGGTGATTTCTTCTAGGTCTTCTTCAGTCAGCTTATAATAGGACTGGTGTTGTTCTTGGTGTTCATCAGCGCGTGGAGTTAGGTATATAAAGTGGCGGTCCATGCTAAAATTTATCATAGGTCGAAGCCTTTGTAAAGTGTTCGGGATTATGCAAGGTTCAACCCCTATAGCTTCTTTCAATTGGTTATAGTATTAGTGAAAAATGGAATTTGATTGCCACTGCTTGCCCATGTCTGTCAAGTACCATAAGGTACTAAACTTCACAGCTAATAGTTTGAATGGGGCGAGATCTAGGAAGGTTGTGCCTTCTGGTAGCTCCCATGCAACAAAGGTGATCAATATTAGCAACCAGCTAAAATGGAATTCGTGCCCCTGGTCCTGGGCTTCTCTACAGTCAATTTCTAGCTGATTGACCAAATACTTGTCCCAATTCATCTGGAGTCCTTCTGCACATTTTTCGGCAAGGTCCACTACGAAGCCTGATACTTGCGTAGGTATATTCTTACGGACCAACTTCCCTGCTATCAACTAATATGAAAGGTGCACTACACCACTCTCGATAGAGGCTACCTTGTAACCTCACATGCCTTTTTCAACATTATCATATGCCTCTTTAATATTCTGTGAAAGTGCACGGTCTACGGTCTTCCCAGGGTAGTACTCATGGGGATCAGGGCTCTGCATGCTAAGCCTAGTAATCCTGTTGATCAGTGCCGAATCAACAGTGATGCGACGATTCAACCATAGGTATCCTCCATGGTAAATTTCTAGCAACAATTTCACACAAGCAGTCACCTCCTGATGTCTGTCGAAGTGCAGTATTTTCATGACGTTGAGCAGAGTAGATTGTGTAAGGTCCATCGTCCATTACTGAGGAATGATCTTCATATTCTGGCCCTTAGTCTTAGTTAAGTACTTAGATGGTGCGAGCATGTTGTAGGCTTTACGGTCTCCCAGGTTGAAGTCACAAAAATTCAATGCTGTAACCTTTTCTTGATCTACGCGGTAGGTGTGAACTCCTTTTGATAGATATGCAGTGATTAGGGTGTATTCAAAGTCTCCAGGGACATTGTCCTTGTTAATATCGCCACTTAAGGGGGAATGTAAGCTGGTAGAATGGTTGGCACTATCCTCGCGTTGGTTTCATCATGTCTATACTTAGTTCTCGCCTCTGCGCCAGCTCGGGATGTTCCAACTTGAGAAGTCGATGGGGAGGCTGCCACACCCCTTGACAACAAGGCCTGGACTCTGGTGGACATTCCTCTTTCCGACATGACTCTTTCTGTCCTTAATCTAGCAAGTACTTCTCTCATGGATTCTTCTGCTCCGCTAAGATCGTTGGACATGTAAGCTCGGGATCACTGTCTTGGGTTGTCAATGGATTGTCGATACCATAATCAGATAGAGAGTAAAGCTGGAGTAATCACTTTTCACAATGCGGTTGTTCTGTCAGCTCAAGTTCTCAATTGGAAAAAGTGTCTTCCAGGCATGGTGCGATGGAATAAGTAAGTAACTCTACAAAGGACTGCTTGGAACGGATATGAAACTTTCATGACCATTGATCTATCCATTAAGGTGAGGTCCAACGGTCTAGTGGTAACCCATAACCACTTTTTGATACGTTCGGAGCAGCGGTCGAATGGGTATATCAGTTCCAATGGTTATATTGCTTCGTCATGGTGAAGTACTCTATGTCGTTGTTCTGATACCTTGGTGAAGCTCTAATTCTGCAACTCTTCTTGCTGCAAAGTGTCCTCTAGAATCTCTTGTAACCTTACAGTATTAGCCCCTTTCTTTCTTAACTTCCTAGCCTTCTTCCCAGTGAGTTTCATCTCAGTAATGCGTTTACCATTCTGATGTTTATCTTCTGTGGTCTTAGTTAATTCGTGCTATGGGGAATCTTCCTTAGGGTTTCTTGATAATACCTCTTCTATATCAATAACAGGTAACTCGATCTTCTGCGGATCCTCAAGTATTCTCTTAACTTCGACATCGGAGGTACTAATATTAAATATTTGCGATCTGCTCTTCTATTTTTCAATCAAGTGCGTGATTGTTCTGGTCATAAAGTCTTTTAATTCTTGTTTCTTTTGTTCCAAAACTTTTTCTTCTTCTTGTCGTCTGTCTTGTTCTCTATCAATCCAAGGAATTCCTATGAGCATGGTAAACGGGGCACTGTCTTCAACAAATTTAATGATATCAAAGTCTTCCTCTGTCGAAGTTCCATTGACGGTCATAGGTATCCGGGCAAGCCTTCCACATAGGTTTACTAAATTTCCTCTAAAGAAACTTGTTCCTCCTAGGGAAGGGGTCATGACAGGCTTTCCTATAGCTTCCCAAGTTCTTTCTAGCATAATGTTCACTTGTGTTTCTTCATCAAGAGTACAGTCAATGTTGAAGTCCCCTATTATTGCTTCGATTTGCTCCTTTTCTTTGAAGATCGTTGATAACCTAACATGTCGGTGGTCATTCAAGGTATCTTTCATCTGTAACAATATCTTTTCTGATTCTTTCTGGGTTTCTTCTATAATCTTGGTCTCTTGATGTCCTGCAGGGTTTGCTTGTTCCATATTCAGCTTCTCAAGCCTGACAATCATTCTAGGGAAATCCAATACTTCATGGTTCATATCCTTACAACAGAGGCAACTAGATCTCCCACCAGGGCATTCCTTGGCAAGATGTCCTCATCTTCTACAACTGTAACAGAGGGTTAACCCTCTCTTTCTCTTAAATGAACCCCAACTTCTTATGTACTGTGCACCAGGATCATGGTAGCTAGCCTGCAATTTTTTTTTTCTAGGATCCTGCATCCACTTGTTAGTCCAGACATTCTTTCTATGCATAGGTATAACATATCTATCACTATACTTATCATATCTATTCATATCAAACTTTCTTTCATCTATTAATTCCCTAGTTTTGAAGCTAGGACATAATCTATCAAACATACCTAGATCCATGCTCTAGAAACAAAAATTCCACTTATCTTACTTCTACAAAGCACAAAGCTTCAAGATATAATACTTTTAACTATTCTTACCTTTATCGGGGCATAGAGCTCACAGATCTTACCTTTTTCTTATAGATCTGACCTCTTTCTTCACAGATCTGACTTCTTTTCTTCAGATCTGACCTCTTTCTTCACAGATCTGACTTCTTTTCTTGGCACAAAGCTTCATAGTTCAAACAAAACACTGCGCACTAGGGTAACATATCTACGCACATAGATTATTTCACACAAAGCTTCCTCTTCTTCAGTTCCCAGCAATCATAGTTCCAGGTCCCAGCAATGGAACCATTTGTTGGCACAGGGGTAGACCTAGGGTTCAATGCTCAAGAGCGCACCAACAAAACCCTAAATACCATCCCTTTCGGCAGCACTTGTGAAAAAGATGAAGTCTCACCCGAGGTAGAGGCAGGGGTGGTTGTAAGACTCAAGTGTCTGCAACCTTAGCTGGGACACCGATCTGTGATTTCCTTTCTTACAATGCACTTAGAATTAGTTATTCCTTAACATATAATCATTAATACACTCCGTCGAAAGCATAGAGCATCGCAGTAAATACTTAGACTAAATATGATTCAGTACCTAGCCACAGAAATATAGATTAGATTTAACAGATCAAACACTAAGCATATTATAGATCTAACATTCATTCATATATCATAAGCACATAACATAGCTAGATCTATTTAATCACATTAATCACTTAGCCAAGAAGGAAATAAACACATCAGGTTGAAGCATAGAGCACAATACACATGGTTACCGTGGTTCACCCCCACCCTGGGGCTACGTCCACGAAGTCTTCTTTATATTAGCTTGGTCAAGTAGTTACAGCACAAAGCTCCAATGATCCCTACTTCACACAGGACAGAAGATCTGCACAGCTCGCTAGATCCTTCTTCCTTGCTCCTCAGCATCCAACAACCTGCACTTATCTCTCCGATCTCATGCACAGAGCACTCTAAGATACATCTGATCACACAAATCCAACTACTAGCACTAAGCTTTCATTCATACACTATGCAGATGTATTACATTACTATCTCCTTATCTTACTATCTCCTTATCTTACTATCTATATTGCCTATTTATAGATTACAAAATGGGCCTAAACATGGGTGAACCCACGGGCCGACATCCATTTCCCATTACATCAACCCAAAACCCTAAAATAGACCCCAAACTAGGTCTTGCTTCCTTATTTTCTTCTTCGTGTTGCGCTCCTTCCTTGGCAAGCTGTCACAATCCCAAAAGTGGTCAAGTATGACCAAGTACTCTTCAAAACTTGGTCAACAGACAACATCATTCATGGGTCTTGTCGATTATTAATGAAGATTCATAAAAGGATTCTCAAAGATTGCAAGTCCAATCACTTCTTTGCAAAATAAGTGAGTGAAATTTGAATGGAATTCCAAGTGCGAAGAGAGTTTTCAACAGTTGAAGGGAATATTGACAAGTGCACCAATCTTGAAGATTGCATATCCAAATGAATATTTCGTTGTGTGCACCGATGGATGCAAGGAAGGAATTGGTGGACTTTTCAGTCAAAGGGACCATGTGGTATGGTATGAGTCTAGAAAATTAAAAAGAGTACGAGAGGAATTATGCTACACATGGCTTGGAGTTAGCAGCGATTGTACATGCATTGAAAATGTGAAGGGATTATCTTATGGGTAAGAAATTCGAGATAAGGACAGACCACTGTGGTTTTAGGCATTTGATTGGACAACCAACACTAATGTTAGGCAAAATAGATGGATGGAATTTCTAAGTGAATATCACTTCAAAATTAAGCATATAAAGGGAAAGGAAAATCAAGTGGTTGATGCACTCAACAAGAAAGCTCATGAAGTGCATATTGTAGCCATCAACATGTATGGGATAGATCTGAAAGAAAAAATTGTTGTAGCAAAAAATTTAGATCATCACTATGTGAGAATAAAAGAAGCATTATAGCAAGGTAATTTTCAGTGAAAATTTAATTATTATGAGCTAAAAAATGATGGAATTCTCATGTACAAGGGAAATGTGTATGTGTCGAATGTTGGATTACTGAGAGGGGGGGTGAATCAGTAATAGAGAAACTCAATTCTTTTTAACCACAAAATGAAAGTGTTATATTAATGTAGCATTATCATCCAATAGTTGTACAGTAAATAAACAATGAACAAATGAGAAATCATACACATACACAATACACCAATGTTTTTACATGGAAACCCAAAGCAAGAGAAAACCACAGAATGATTTTTCTTATATGTCTTTAAGAATTACATTCATTGGAAGCACCAAATTCCTTTTTTTTTCCAGCTGCAACTCGAAGGAGGCTCCAACCCCCTAGTTTCTGAGTCTACAACCTGAGGGAAGATCCAACTCCCCAATTCTTTGACTATAACCAGAAGGAGGCTACAACCCCCTATGTTCTCCAGATACAACTAGAAGGTGGCTACAACCACCTGTCCTTGCCCCATCCAACTACCCTGAAGTAGAAGTAGAATGATGGAACCACTGCCACACAATCACTGTGAGATATACCATTGTAAAACTATACCAACCTATAGTACCACTGACCTGCAACCAACCTATAGAACTGCCCTTCAATCAATCTGTACCTGAAATGAACATTTATCAACTAAATACAATAGATACAGGACCTGTAGTTCTGCAACATGCATATGTATGTGCCCTATATATACAACAACATGCGTATGTACGCGTCCTGTCTGTTATGCAGCCTACGTATACCCTCTGAAAACTAGTATACAACAGATACACAACCTGTATTTTTGCAACATGTGTATGTACGCACCCTATACATAGAACAACATGCGTATGTACACGCCCTGTATGTTATGCAGCCTGCGTATACCTTCTGAAAACTAGGGTTTTCTTTCTTCTGAAAACTTCTAACCCTCTGGAACTTCTTTCACATATATTTGCAACCTGTCACTGTATCTAGACTGCAACTCTATCCTGTACATGCATCCTTATACATAGCCTTTACCCAAAAACTCTATATCTCTCTCTAGTCATGTGCCATATAAGTGTGTGTAGTCATGAACAAGAATAATAACCCTCACATGATCTAGACTTCAAACCCTTTTTGATATTCATCCTCTCAATACATCAACCACTTCACAAATACAAGCTTTCAACCATGTACCACAAAAACCCTTAGCCATATGCCAAGAAATACAAGATGTGCCTTAACTCTAACAAGAAGTATCAATGATAAATATTGATTATACCAGCACTGTATTTATGTAGATTTGACTTATACAGAAGATAACATACAACCACTAATATCTCTAGGGAGAATCCTCAAATATCCATAACCATTTCTCATGCATACATAAAAATCCAACTACTCATAGAAATAAGACATATCTTTTGAACCAATGGATAGATCTGATGTATCTGATAACTGTAGACCTTTCTGTGAGCTTGATCTCATAATCTAGAACCTCAACATCTTCATCTTCTCAAGTTTCTATGACTTTACCCTCATGTACTTTCCCTAATACACTGTCAACCCATGTATGTACACACCCTAATACATTGTTAGCCCGCTTACACCTAAAAAATTAGGGTTTTTTAGTATTCGCTGCAATTCCAAAAATTTCATTGTCAACCCTTCATGCTACCTCAGACTTTCGCAACTTCAAATGTATCAATGAGTACTTGCAATAAGCCTTACACAACAATAGATATTCAATGTGTTCAAGTGTGTTTAAATAAGACCTTTGCCTCTTATTTATACTTTCATGTAGCTGCCTCAAGGGGTTACCTTCTAATCATCTTTACCCATTTTCCTTATTTTAGGGTTAACCCACTTATAACCACTTGTCCACTTAACTTAACCACTTTCCATAATTAGTAAGTTCTCCATTAACTTTATTATTTAAATAATTTCTTTTGCATCCTCTTTGACTTATAATACACTCATCACTTCACTTTATTATTTAAATAATTTCTTCTTTGTAAACACTTTGACTACTTTGACCTTTTGGGGCTTTTAGATGACTCATGAGGGTTCTCCAACTTCACATGGCCATAAATCTATAACCGTGAGAAGTTATGTAATGTTCCACATACCACCGGAAATGGCATGACATGTACTATCCATCTAGAATAGTCTTACCTGCAAATATATCAAAATGCATACCATTATCCATAAAATAAACTTGGGTCCATTACCCAAACCTTTGTGCTACCATAATTTGCTACCAAACATTCTTCAAGGGTTGACATCAATGACAACCAACCCAATTAATCAACACTGAATTTCAGTGAGCTGAAAAATGAAATGTTGAAGGAGCTGCATAATGTGTCATATGCAAGGCACCCAGGATATCAGAAAACAATTGTAGTAGTAAGAAGTGAATATTTGTTTCCAGGAATGAAGAAGGAAGTGGATAATTACATAGCCATATGTCTAGAATGCTCAAAAGTAAAGATAAAACATAGAAACCCAACATGTTTTCTACAACCATTGCCCATTCTAGAATGGAAGTGGGAATTTTTCATGGTTGATTTTATTATTAAGATTCCTAGAACCGTGAAGCAACATGATTCCATGATTTTTATTATTAAGATTCCTAGAACCGTGAAGCAACATGATTCCATGATGGTGGTGGTGATAAATTGACTAAGGCAACACATTTTATTCTAGTAACGACTACACACAAAACAACAAATATTGCAAATATCTACATGAAAGAAGTTGCTAGGATACATGGGGTACCTAAAGAAATAGTTTAAGACATAGATCCAAAGTTTACTTCCGATTTTTTAAAGGGTTTGTTCAAGGGATTTAGGACAAATTTAAATCTTAGTACAACATATCATCCAGATTCAGATTGGAAAACAGAAAGGACTAACAGGATAATTGAGTACATGCTTAGAATGTATGTGATGGATCAACCATCAAAGTGGGAAGATTGTATTCATTTAGTTGAATTTTCCTACAATAATGGCTATCATGCCTCATTGAAAATGAGTCAATTTGAGGCATTGTATGGCAGAAAATGTAACACACCAGTGACTTGGGATAATCCAATAGACATAACAGTTGTTGGGCCAGAATTGTTAAAAGAAATGGAAGAGAAGATGGAAAAGATAAAGTAGAATTTAAAGGCTGCCCAGGATAAGAAGAAAAGTTATGCAGACATGAATAAAGTTTTCAGATATTTTAAAGTGGGAGAACATGTGTTTTTGAAAGTGAAAGCAAAGAGAAGTTCACTAAGATTAGGAAGTTGCCCGAAGTTAGCAGCGATATATTGTGGGCCTTTTGAAATATTAGAAAGGATAGGGCCAGTTGCATACATGTTAACGTTTCCTACATCCATGAGAGTGCATAATGTATTTCATGTATCATTGTTAAATAAATATGTGTGTGATCATAACCACATATTTGATTGGAATGTGATCCAGGTGGAGCATTAAGGGGATTTCTGGGTGGACCCAGTACGCATCCTAGACCGAAAAGTTAGAGTTCTCAAGAAAAAATTCATAGGGATGGTAAAGGTTCAATGGACCTACTATGGTCCTAAAGATGCTACATGGGAGCATGAAAAAAACATATGGTCATAGTACCCACAAATTTTTGACATTTTTGAAGAAAACATAATGCAGGACTCCATTTTGAGCAATTAAAATTATGGAACCACATCTTAGAGTCCTAGCCAACTGCGTTGGGGACCTTGATAAAAGAATAGATCATTCCTTGGGTTAGCCTTCATAAACAGATGGTACATCCCTTGGGTTATCCCTGATAAATGAATGGTGCATTCCTTGGGTTGAAGAGTTGAGAGGAACATGAGATTATGGTCGGAGTTGTTGTTGGAGTTGTTAAATTGTAGAATTTTTTTTATTTCCAAGTATTGTGATGTAAATTTACATATATGTATATCGACATAGAGTGCACCGAGGACGATGGACAATTGTAGGCGAGGGGGAATGTAACATCCCCACTATAATCCCTAATTTAATTAATGCTTATGTAGGTATAATGTGTGGCTACGACCAAAGCAATGTAATATGTGAAATGTATCTCTTTGTTTTATTAATAAAATGTGATGCCAGTTGCTAAGGGGACGTGGAAAAGAGATGGGGAATGAATTAATCCACAAGACAGGGGGGTGTCTAGGATAATATCCAAGAGGGGTCTAAGGGGGAAATACCCATGTATATTAATTCCACTCATTTTCCTAAATTTGCTATTTGTATATGAACCTTCCCATTTATGATTGAGTGTTCCCAAATCCAATCATTGAATACATGTAAGAGGGTGGGTGTGAGTGGTCACACCCAAAGTTATTGGGTACATGAGGGTTGATTACAATCATCTTGGGGAAGAATGTGAGTCAAGAAAGGCAAGACAAAGAGAGGAAATTTGTATGGGTTGGGGAACCGATTTTTTAGGTAGTCAAGTTTGTGCATGGGAAGTAAAGAGAGAGAAAGAAACATAGTTTGAAGATGATGCAACCATGGAGGGAGAATTCTAGAGCAAGCTGGAGCATAATTGGACTAAATGGGAGCTGAAAAAATGAAGAGCTAGGTTGTCAGGCCTGAAGAGTGAACTCCTGTGTGAGTTGCACTGAAACAACAAGTGTTTGTTGTTGGTTTGTGGATAGTTTTCCTAGAAGCAATTTCCCTTGAGTTCCTAGCTAAGAGATTCCTAGCTACCTGTGCCAAAGAGACCCTGATAAATGAATGGCACATTCCTTGGGTTAATCCTGATAAATAGATGGCACATCCTTTGGATTATCTCTGATAAACGAATGGTGCATTCCTTGCGTTGGACATGCCAAGAGAAAGAGATTTGGTGGAAAATTGGGGTAGTTGTAGGAGAATATTAGTTGGGTTGAGAGTTTTATGAGCTATGAGTGGACTGTGAGAGACCGCCCTCTTTTGTGGATTGCTAGCCTCAACTCTTAGGTGACTGGCTATTAAGATTTGGAACAATCAGTCTATGGTTGGGTGGAACGTCCTTCCCAAGCAACTGGTTGCACAACTGTTGTGAAAATATAAGTGTTTTATCTTGTTGTTATGTTAAATTATGTGTTTAACTGTTGTGCATGCTCTCTGTGTATTTGAAAGTGATTTATATGTTGTTGTAATGAGTTGTTTAGTTGCATTTCATGTTGATTATTCACATGTTGTAGATGAATCTATTTTATGGTTGTAGACAGTAGATAAATATTTTTTTAATTCATAGTTGTAAGCTACAAGAAATCAACTAATGGTAAATGAATTAATTTAGTTAGCAGAAATTTTATTTTTATGTATATTATGCACCGTAATGTCCCTTGGTTGGACTATGAGACGTTACATCTACCAAGAACCTAGTGTGTGTAAGGTAGCATGGTTAATGCAATCATGCATTTAGTATATAATACTTTTTTGCTTGAAATATCAATAGTGCAATCTATGAAACTTAGTGACTTGAAGACATCTACTAAGAACCTAGTGTGTATGTTGCAACATGGTTAGTGCAAACATGCATTTAGTATATGATCTACTTTTTTGCTTGAAATATCAATAGTGCAATCTTTGAAATTGTATTGAA